>CAUYRT010076787.1:0-46387 GCA_963574885.1 Lepilemur ruficaudatus
CCCTAACCCTATACATAATGCTAACCCTAACCCTAACCCTAACAGTATCCTAGAAGTGCCTTGCCTAGGCGCTTGCTATTCTCTGAGAGCTTAAATGGTGTGTAGATTTTCTTGTCAACTGCAGATAAAAAAGTTCTTCGCTGGCGTACTTCTATGTGACTGTCTACAGACCTACAGAAACAAGGTGGAAAGTGTATGGCTTATGTGCTTGTTCTTCTCTCAGAATAGAGACAGCATGTAGACGTTGCTGTGAAAAGCACTTAAGACACACTAAGTTCCCTCATAATGAACTTGTTAGCAAACCCATACCCTAACCCTATACATAATACTAACCCTAACCCTAACCCTAACAGTATCCTAGAAGTGCCTTGCCTAGGCGCTTGCTATTCTCTGAGAGCTTAAACAGTGTGTAGATTTCCTTTTCAACTGCAGATAAAAACGTACGTTGTTCACTGGCGTACTTCCATGTGAATGTGTACAGACCTACAGAAATAAGGTGGAATGTGTATAGCTTGTGTGTCTGTTGTTCTCTTGGAATAGAGACAGCATGTAGACTATGCTGTGAAAAGCACTTAAGAAACTTGGGCTACAGAGGTATTTGAGATTCCATTGAAGAACACAAGGGTTGAGGAAGAGCCACCCAGGATGAGGACAGTAGACTGCAGGGACTCACTGTGCAGAGATGGGAGACCGCAGAAAAGCTGTATATATTTTTGTTCTAAATTGTCCTCAAAGGTCTTAGAATATAGGAGCTGCTGATGCACGTGCAACTCCTCTGGTTTGTCTTTGATGGTCCACAAAGGAAGGGAAACTGCCAAGTCATGTTTATCAGCAGTTGACACTAACAGTTGGGCTGAAGAATTTAGTTGGTAGTCTGACTTAAGTTGCTTTGGAAAAGATCCCATTTTCTTTCCCTTTTCCTTCCACATCAGGAAATCACTCCTCTTTTTAACTTGTCTCTCCAATAGTGCCAGAATATCAGGGTTGAAAAAAGAGAGGTTCCCAGGTTCTACAAGGTTGGCTGCAGAGTCTCCCACAAAAGAGGCCTCAGAAGAGTAGGGGGCAGCAAGCCCTTGCTTGAAGTCACATGGTGCCAAGTTGGAGGTGAACATGTCCTGGGCATGAGGCTGCCACCAGGAGAATTCTAAAATTGCAAGACTTGAAGGGTCAGTGTCACTGATTGTTGGGACGTAAGTGGACAATTCATCAGTGCTATCTGGAGATGACATCTCCAGAACAGGCTTTGATAAAATGGAAATTGATTTAGACTGAGTCACAGTTAAGGTACCGTCTGGCAGTGGTGAAGCAGATGGGGTTGGCAGTGCATGATGAGCGTGGGCATCAGTGGGATCCATTGCCAGGGATGAATTTTGTAAGGGGCCAATGTCTTGGGAGAAGATGGGGTCAAATGCAAAGATAGTCTTTACAGACAAAGTGGCCTCTGGTTGGAGAACAGGATCTGCTCCCTGAGTGTGATGTGGTGGGAAAGGGAGAAAGGCAAGTGGCTGGGGTGGAGAAGGGTCCACTAGGGATTTGGAATTCCAGGGAGCAATGGGCTCTGGTGGCAGAGGGTCATCCAGTGGAGAGGGTGAAGGTAAGTCAGGTAAGGGGGTCATCAGGTCAGGTGAGAGAATGGAGGAGGGAGGTAGAGAAGGCTCAGGCAGAGGGGCTGGTATTAATTCTCCTGGAGGGCTTACTGACAGGGTGGAGGAGAAAGTATGTGATGACTCTGTCACAGAAACTGGATAAGCTAAAAGTGACTCAGAGTGAGCAGCATCTTCCAGGGACTGTCGGAGCAGCACTTTCATGATCTCAGTAGTTGTGCTATTGCACACATCACAGAGTGGGTCTGGACATAACAGCTGACGAAAGCTCGTGGTATCATGATTTTCACCCCAGGGGCTGTAGAAGACAGGAGGTACAAAGCTGCAGCCAGGACCAGAACAAGGAAAGGGGGGCCTGCTCACTTAGCTGGGGGGGGAGGGCAAATGAAGCCTGCTGCCCCCCTCACCTTGCCCCCACCCATGACTTCACAATATACTCTCTAGCGTCTCCCCAAGGACGTCATTCACAAACCCATTACCATAGCTCCGCCCTCCCATGACTACAGCAGGGTGCACTGAATCCCCGAAATGAATTGAACACGCTTTAAAAAGGGACCAGAAAAAGGGAAAGATTAATCACCATATCAGAATAGAAAGCAGCTTCCTTTCCTCCTCTGCTTTGCACTGGTGAGTTCTCTGACCTGGGAAACAGGAGATTAAGTCATATGTAAGGAAGACAAAAGCATAAGAATCATAAAAGAGTCCCTTTATGGGAGACCCTTGGGATTTTAAACTCTGATAGCCCCAAAATAAGCAAACAAGGTCAAGTGGTTAACAATATTAACAAGGTTCACATGTGTATGTGGCCTCATTTATAAAGTACTTCACCATACATTATCCCACATGATGCTGAAAACCACACAAAGCACATACATCAGTGGTTACCTCAAAGAGGAACCCAAGCACCCAGGAAGTCAAAGTACATATACAAAGTCAAGAGACAGAAGTTCTGACTCCAAATCAACCATAAGTCTTCCTCAACACCTCACATGGCCACCTATTGGGGTATACCTTTGCCCAGGTCCATCACTGCTTCCTGCCCACGGACAGGCAGAGTGGGGACTCTAAGAAGTGCCTCAGGTCCTGTTGCCTTCCTGTGAGCCCTCCTCTGAGGGCTCTGCTTTCCAGCAAGTGACATCCTCAGAGATCATGGACCTGGGACCTCATAGAAGGAACAGAGAGGCTCCCCCTTGGAGAGCTCAGGTCACACAGACAGAACCTTACCTTTCAATGTCACACCTTTCCTTCTCCTCTTGGCTCTGCCCTTATGCTGAAAATAAAGAGAGAAAAGACTGGGACTCACGTCTCTCACTCCTCTTCTCTAGGAAGCTCAGACTTTCATTATCCATGAATACTGTCACTCTCCATTTTAATTAACAAAAATGAGTTTCTTATCAATTTTTAAAAGTGATAAACCATTTCCAATTTTTCCTTCTTTGAAAAATTCAAAGAAGGATTTTTTTTGTAAAATCCACAGTTGATGTTCTCAGAAGTCCTGTGCTCGAGGAGGACACAGAATCAGAAGGCAACAGTCACCGCTCCCTCTGAGGACCCTGTGTCCTGGGAACAGCTCGCAGGCTCTCGACATTGCTCTCCTGATGAGCCCAACATGAAGGCAAGCTTGGTCAAATGACACCTGACATGGAAATGTGACTCGAGATCAAGTGTCAGGAGAGACTGTTCTCCTTCAGAGAACCCCCACTTTCTAAATATGCTAACCCAGGACCATGACATCACTGTGTTTGGGGTTTTATCCTGGAACCCTCCATCACACCCACATTGGTAGCTTGTGAGCCTGAGGTGGAAACCTTGGTCCTCCTGAACCCTGACCAACTTCTTCCTTTGTTCCATCACTCTCTAAGCCACCCAGACTCGTTCAGAAATGTGGGAACAGGAATGTGAAACAACAAAGAATCTCTCCTGGATGTTTCTTACCTTTCTGATGTCTTCATTTTCCCAGGTGGTTGATAAAAATGATTTCATTACCAGGTAGAACAGGTACAGAAACAGTAACCCCAATCCACTCAGAAAGACGCATTGGGGGTCCGTAGCCAAAACAGTTGAGCTGAAGCTCAGCCATGGCTCTGTGTGGCAGCTCGGGAAACAGAGAATGTTCTCCATTGTGTGAATGGCATGGCTGCCTGAAGCAACTGGGCACTGAGGGTGCCAGAGCTTGGCTATAATCCCAGGCCTGAATCACAGAGCACAGGAGAGTCACAGAGGGTTTCTGAGGGTGGGGAGGGGACAACAGGAGGTGGGTGTGGCCACTGCCCTTCCCCCACCCACCAGCCCAGCAGATCCCTCCACCCTCCTGGGCCCTCTGGGTCCCTCTGCCCTCCCTGCCATCCCATTTTCCAACTCCACCCTTTCTTCATATTTGCTTCAGTGAAATTTTCTGTTTGTGTCATTAGTAATCCAGATGTTACCTCAGACCCCCATTACCATGTGGAGCCCTTGACTTGCACCTTGGAAGTCTGAACTACTACCTGGAATTTCTGCTTGAACCCAGACATTTATACTCTCAGGATCACAAACACCCTGAAATCCATGTTATCTACAGAACAGTTTTGCCTCACATCAATCCAGATATAAAACCTAAAGTCCTTTTACACTTATTTTTATGAATGTTGAATAGTACGTTTTTTGTTTTAAAGTAAGCCTCTACTGTTTTGAATCAGAGGGGCTGACTCAAATAATTAAAACTAATAAATCATTATTCAACATCCACAAAACTAAAATAAGTAAAAAGTAAACATATATAATTAAAACTTCAAGTGATCTTGGGGGTAAATTTGTAGCACTTATTTTTCTAAAGTTAGAGAAGCTTAAACTTGGGGTGCACATGACCCAGTGAGACACGAACCATAGCAGCCAAGCCAGTGCCTGTGCCCCCCTCCCCACAACTTCAGGCAGTGCAGCTCAGGCAGAGTTTTCCTCCACGTGGGGAAAGGAAAGGAAGGAGTTCAAAGGACTTTGTTTTGCATTTTGGGTACCAGCTCAGCCATGTTAGTACCAAGCAGACTCCTGAGGCCCCTGGGTCCAGGACTTAGTTCCTAGAAGACATTTCTGGACCCACCCTGGGCAGAAGGAACATGCTGCCCTGAAGGGAACGACCCAGTCCTGGCAGGATTCACTACCTGCTGACTAAAGAGCCCTTGAGCTTTGAATAAACATCAGAGGCAGCCAGGCAGCAGTCACCATGGGCTCTGGGTGACACTGGGCTGGGTTCAGGTATGACCTGGCACTGGTGGCCATCAGAGAGTGGCCACATCACTCCTCCCCAACTCTAGCAGCCCAGCACAGAGAGTGAGGGAAGAGAGCCAGAGACTTTGCCTGGTAAACCAAGGGAATTCTCTTGTATCTTACCCAAGCTCACCAAGGCAGTACCACCAGGAGTCTGCAAGAGTCACAGCATTACTGGGCTTGGGGAACCACCCAGTGCTGATACAGCTGCAGTGACCAAAAACTTAGACCACAAAACTCAATTCCACTTGAGTAGCTGGAAAGCTATCTCAAGAACGGGTTCCAACAAACCCAGACTGTGAAGATTAAAATAAATACCTAACTCTTCAATGCCTAGACATTGAGGAACATCCATAAGCATTAAGAAGATCCAGGAAAACATGATCCCACCAAATGTACTAAATACGGTACCAGTGACCAATCCAGGAGTGATGGAGATAGGTGACCTTTCAGATAAAGAATTCAAAAATAGCTGTCCTGAAAAACTTCAATGAACTTCAAGACAACATAGAGAAGGAATTCAGAAGCCTGTCAGAAAAATTTAGCAAAGAGGCTGAAATAGTTAAAACACACACGCACACACACACAAAAAAAAATTCTAGACTTTTGAATTGACAAACGAAGAAAAGCATCAGAGTCTCTCAATAACAGAATTAACCAAACAGAAGAGAGAATTAGTGAGCTTAAAGATAAGCTATTTGAAAATAAAAAGAAGAGAAAAAAGAAAAAGAATGAAACACACCTACAAGATCTATAAAATAACCTCAAAGGAGTGAGTTACTGGCCTTAAAAAAGAGGTAGAGAGAGAGATTGGGATAGAAATAATTCAAAGAAATATTCAAAGAAATAATAAAAGGGAACTTTCCAAACCTAGAGAAAGATCAACATCCAGGTACAAAAAGGTCATAGAACACCAAGCAGATTTAACTCAAATAAGGCTATCTCAAAGCATTTAATAATCAAGCTCCCAAAGGTCATAGATAAGGAAAAGGTTCTAAGGGAAGGATGAAGAGAGAAAAAAATAACATATAAAAGAGCTCCAATCTGGCAGCAGACTTCTCAATGGAAACCTTACAGGCCAGGAGAGAGTGGCATGGCATATTCAAAGTGCTGAAGGAAAAGAATCTTAAACCTAGCACATTATAGTCTGCAAAAATATCCTTTGAACATGGCAAAATACTTCCCCAGATAAACAAAAGCTGAGGGATTTCATCAACCTGTCCTATAAGAAATGCTAAAAGGAATTCTGCAATCTGCAAGAAAAGGGCATTAACAATACCAAATCTTGGGCAGGGCTGGACGTGGTGGCTCACGCCTGTAATCCTAGCACTCTGATAGGCGTAGGTGGGAGAATTGCTTGAGCTCAGGAGTTCAAGACCAGCCTGAGCAAGAGTGAGACTCCCATTTCTATAGGAAATACAAAGATTAGACGGGTATGGTGCTGTGTGCCTATAGTCTCAGCTACTTGGGAGGCTAAGGCAGGAGGATTGCTTGATCCCAGGAGTTTGAGGTTGCAGTGAGCTGTGATGACATCACTGCACTCTAGCCAGGATGATGGAGTAGACTGACTCCAAAAAGAAAAAAAAAAGGTATCTTCTGAAGGTATACAAGTCACTGGTAACAGTAAGGACTCAAATACAGAATATTGCTGTAATTGTGGTGTATAAACCACTTATATCTTGAGTAGGAAGACTAAAACACAAACCTATCAAAAATAACTTTTTGAGAGACAATATAAAAAGGATGGAAACAACAAAAAGTTAAAGTGCAGGGGGAGGGAATGGAGTTAAAGGGCAGAATTTATTAAACTTCTCTTTGCTTGTTTACTTGTTTGTAAGTAGAGTTGTCGTATGTTTAAAATACTTGGTTATATAAGGTTTTTTGCAAGCCTCATGGTAACCTCAAATCAAAAAACGGAACAGATACATAAAAAACGAAAAATAAGAAATTAAAATACACTACCAGAGAAAGTCACTTTTAACGAAGGAAGACAGGAAGAAAGAAAAGAACCACAAAACAACCAGAAATTAAATAACACTATGGCAGTAGCATGTCCTTACCCATAAGTAACAACACTGACTGTGAATGGACTAAACCTGCCAATCAAAAGACAGAGTGGCCGAATGGGCAAAAAAACAAGAGCCACCCATATGTTGTCTGCAACAAACACTTCACCTATAAAGACACACATAGACTGAAAATAAAGGGATGGAAAAAGATATTCCATGCAAATGGAAACCAAAAAAGAGCAGTAGTAGTTATACTTCTATCAGATAAAATAGATTTCAAGATAGAATCTTTGTAAAAAGAGACAAAGAGGTAGGTCATTATATAATAATAAAGGGGTCAATTCAGCAAAAGGATATAATGATTCTAAATACATATACATCCAACACTGGAGCACCTAGATATATAAAGCAAATATTATGAGAGCTAAACAGAGGGACTCCGATAATGGTTGCAGAGCTCAACACTCCACTTTCAGCCTTGGACAGATCATCCAGACAGAAGATCAACTACGAAACATTGGACTTAACAAGCACTACAGACCAAATGGACCCAACAGATATTTACAGAATGTTTCATCCAACAGCTACAGAATTCACATTTCTCCTCAGCCTGTGGATCATCATTCTCAAGGATAGACTGCCAAAAGACAAGTCTCAAGAAATTCAAACACATTGAAATTACACCAAGTATTTTCTCTGACCACAATGGAATAAAACTAAAAATCAGTATCAAATAGAACACTGGAAATGTACAACGCAGAAATTAAACAATATGCTCCTGAATGACCAGTGGGTCAATAAAGAGATTAAGAAGAAAATTTAAAAATTTTTCAAAACAAATGAAAATGAAAACAAAACATATTGAAACCTTTGGCATACAGCAAAAGCAGTAGTAAGAGGAAAGTTTATGGCAGTAAGTGCCTACATTAAAAAAGTAGAAACACTTCAAATAAACAATGCATCTCAAAGAACTAGAACAAAAGCAAAACAGACCCAAAATAAGAAAATAAACAAAGATCAGAGCAGAAATAAATGACATTGAAACAACAAAAAAAAAGATCAACAAAACAAAAAGTTGTTTTGAAAAGGTAAACAAAATAGACTAAGAAGAGAGAAGACCCAAATAAATAAAATCAGAGATGAACAAGGAGACATTACAACTGATACTGCAGAAATTCAAATGATCATTACAGACTACTATGAGCAACTTTTCACAATACTGCCACCTGAAGCAAAGGTCGGGGATGAATTGACAGGTGTGCACCAAAAAGGGTGAAGTCCTAAGGAAAACAATCTGTGACAGGACTGATTTCGGACTGCAGGATTCAGGAGGGCTTCTGGGTAACGCAGGCCCTTTTGTTTTTCCACTGACAACTCCAGTCGGTATAGATGAGAAAAGCACAGCCATCGATCCAAGATGTCTTACCTGTCCTACTTGATAGCATCACAGCCTAGAAAGAAAAGCTCCTTCTCAAGGTGCCATGTAAACTGACAGCAGTAGCTACTCACGGTGCTTTCCTGCCTGTGCTCACCAAACAGACCTGAAGCTTCTAAGACCTTACCCAGTAGTATCAACTGTTTCCAACTGATTTGAATAGGGATGACAAAAAAAAAAAAAAAACAAAAAAACAAAAAACCAGCTTCTTGTTCAAAAATGCCTGGGAACAACTAAATTAAACCTGGAACAGAATTTCAATTCTGGTTATACACCAGAATCCTTGTGACACTAAATGTCTTTAAAAGAGGTAGGCATGATCTCAATGGCTGGAATTAAACCACCTTTAATATGTCAATGCGCATGGGTGAGATTTTCCACTTGGAGTGCCTAGTATACCATGTTTCCCTTTCTTGACCATAGAACTCAGAGAAAATGCTGTCCCAGCTATAAAAACTAGTATGTTGAAAATAAGTGGAAATAGAAAATAATAATAGAATTTGGATATTGCATAATGAAAATTACACAAAAGAAAACACACATGAAGGCGCTGCTGACATGAAAGTCTTTGTTTTTAATTTGATTGATACACATTTGACAATATATTTTAGAATAAAATAATCCATAAACAGGTACAAGATATTTACAGTAACAGAACTGTGAAAAACGTAAAATTGATATATTTCTTAAACAGAAATAACTATAAAATTTTCTACTCTGAATCTGGAAGACTTTCAGTTCCTACTCATCACCCTGGTCTAAAGCCCCAACAGGTGACGTGTAAGGCCCAGGAGTAGGACAAATAAGCTTTAACACATTTGGCAATTAAGGATCATCTATCAGTGTGAGCTGGAAGGGAAATGAATGGCTCGCCAGATCTTAAAGTAAGATACAGAATGGAAGACTCCATCGAAAACAACAAAGGACAAGAAAGACCTAACTAAAATCACACTCATCTTCTCTTAGTCTCCTATACGAGAAGGGTGCAAACCAAACTATTTTAAAGACTTACTCAATTTTCCTCATTAGCAAAAATCAGCAACCCTGAGACTCCAACCTTCCGTGACGTAACAGCTAATAAACATCTATAACTGTTGAAGATTTATAAACTAATTTTACATGATCAAATAGAAAATAACTCTTATGATTTAAAAATACATTTAAGGGAAGGGAACAAAATTTTTCTCAAATTTATTTTTCATGCCTAATTCTTAAACATTCCAACTAATAATTTCTAGTATCTGTAATTAGTTTCACACACACAGATATTTCAACTGGACGTGTTTAGCACAACTTGCTCTTCATTATTAAATGGAATGCCTACCCCTTCATATTATTATTCAAATATACTTGAAAAAGTTTTATCCATCTGGAATATACAGTAGAAATTTACTGATTTACAAGATAACCACATAAACAGAGACCATGAAAAAATAACCAAATGCTCATTCTTTGTAACACAACTGAAACAAACACGATACATCATACACATCAACATCTACTGAACTGATCCAACTAAGCTATTTAATAAGCTATACTTTCAAAGAATAGTTTCAACGAACTTTGTATAGCAAATATTCACACTGTGTTTAAAAATCAAATTTGCTGCTCTTCCAGTGGTGGTTCAAGAGCTTCCATTAGCTTTTTATTTGCCTCTTCATTATGCCGGCTTTGACAATGAGTTAAATGTTTCTTAAAGCCCCTTGGGAAATTTGATTCAAAATTACAACGTGGACATTTAAGTAAACTTTGCCCATGGGCTGCTACATGATTTTTAAGGAGAGATTCCAAAAGAAAAGCCTTTCCACAGATCGTGCATTTGTAAGGGCTATGAACATTATGCTTATTAACCAAATGATGCAAAACAGCACCTTTTTTCATAGCACGACAGCAACAAATTTTGCAATAATACTTTCCTTTCCCACGCTTCATGTATTTTGCAATCTCCTCTTCAGAGATAAAAGCTTCTTTTTCTTCGGTAAACTGTAGTACATTTTTGAACTGCTCTGGACTAGCCACGTCCACTTTATTCTCTTTGCTAAAATCAATGGATTCAACATCAACTTGCTCTTGATCACTGCTTGATTCTTGGCCTTTAATATCTACTGCATCCAAATCTGTTTTTATATACTCACTACTACTAAGCTCAGCATCTGAGTTCTCTTGGTTGTCTTTCTTGAGCTTCTTTGAGGAAGGAAATAAAGTGTCTTCTAAGAGTTTCTTAGGTGTAGCTAGTTCTTCCTGAACCAAAATATCACACTTTTGATCATCTACGGCATCTATTTGTAGTTCATCACCAAGCTCAACTGCCTTCTGAGATTCCGAGAATATGGCAGATTTGGGAAGTTCAGGGAAAAGGGCATGCTTCCGGGGCTCTGGAAAAAGAGCACGTTTTCGTGGTTCAGGAGAAGCAGGCGGGGCTGTTTTGGTAGGCTCAGGAAACAGAGCGGGTTTTCTAGGTTCAGTATCGATAGAAAGAACAGGCTTCCAGATATCTGAGGCTGCCTTTGGGGACTCCGACAGCCCAGAAGGACCTGGTTTTCGGGTCTCAGGGAAGACAGGTTTCTGAGGTTCAATAAAAAAGGAAGACTTCCAGAGATCTGGAGAACCACCACGGGAACTTTTCTGGGACTCAGGAAAATCAAGTGAAGCAGGAGAAGTTTTCCGCTGATCAGGAGAAAGCTTCCAAAGGTCTGGTGACCCTGAGGGTTTCCTGAGCTCCGGAGATCCCGCTGGACTACGGACCTCTGGGGACAGTGGTGGGCCTGGTTTGCGAAGCTCAGGAGACACCGGGGGAACTGCCTTCCAATGTTCAGGTGACAATGTGGGTGCTGTCTTTCGCAGTTCTGGTGGGCCAGACTTCCAAGACTCAGGAGATGCAGGAGGAGATTTCCAGGAGCCAGGCGAGACTGAAGACGACTTCCAAGATGCAGGGGACACAGATGGAGTGGGTTTCCAAGGTCCAGGGGATATAGAAGGAATTGGTTTCCAAGGCCCAGGAGACACCGATGGAGCAGGTTTAGCTGGCTTCCAAGGTCCTGATGATGCTGCAGGACTGGACTTCCAAGGCCGAGGGGACCCAGGTGGCCCTGGCTTCCAAGAACCTGGTGACACAGCTGGGGCTGGTCTCCTGGGCTCCGGGGACACAGCAGGGAATGGCTTCCAAGGTTCAGGAGACTCTGATGGGGATGGCTTCCTTGGCTCAGGGGAGGTAGTCCGGGCTGACTTTCGAGATTCTGGAGATGCCGTTGGCGATGGCCCCCAGGGTTCAGGAGAAGCAGCTAGAACTGGTGACTCTGGAGATGAGGCTGAAGGTGGCCCCAATGTTTCTGGAAAATGAGAGTGTTTCTGGGATTTGGGATTAATAAGAGTAGCTTTTACTGGCTCAGGAGATACAGGGGTAAGTTTCTGTGGTTCTGGAGAAGGAACAGGGGCAGCCTTCTGTGACTCACAAACAGGGACTGCTTTTGGAAGTTCAGGAGAAGAAATAGAGGCAGGTTTTGAAGGCTCAGGAGAAGGAAGAGGTGTCTGTACCTCAGGAGAAACAACAGGGCCAGGTTTCTGAGGCTCCAGGGGACTAAGAGGAGTAGGTTTTGGTGATTCTGGAGACAAAATTGAGCCAAGTTTCTGTGTTTCTACGGAAAGGGCAGGTATGGGTTTCAGGAGTTCTGCTGAATTAGGGGGCATTTTCTGGTGTTCAGGAAAAGGAGGGCTTTTCACAGGATCTGTTTCTTTGTTCAACTGATTTTTTGGTTTATCATTCCATTTGTCTGTGGATGAATGTTTGGACGTGATGTGGTAATATACATTAGAGTACATCTTGCTGGTGAAGAAACATTTATGGCAGTGAAATAACTTTGCACTTTTCTGGTAAAATATCATTTTACCTAACCCACCAGCATCCATTTCATCACATAATTCCGGGTGGATGGTGCCCATGTGAATCTGCACATTTTCATAATCTGTGCCTCTGAAACCACAGTGGTCACACTCCAGACGTGCTGATGGTTTACGAAGTTCCTGGAATACGTCCATTCTTCCTTCTACAACGACACACACACTTATAGTCTTTAAAACTTTCAATATTGCTGCAATAAAGTAGAAATACATTATTTTAATAAAATGCTGTCAGTCTATTCTGCAACTTTTAAGTCTAGAATGGTGTGTCTTATTAGAAAATGTCTCTTATTTGTAAAGGTTATGAAGAGAACGATGACATGGAACTAAGTTTTAACTGAGCCCCAGGTACACTAAGAGTTTTATATATGTCATCTTGTTTCATCTTCCTTGCTCTATGACTCAAGTATTATTTTCATTTGCAGATGAAGGAACTGAGGTCCAGAGAAGTGAAGCAACTTCTCTGGTACAGGTTATAGGACTACCGGTGGCTCAAGGCTGATTCTAGAATTATCTCTTGTACCTGCTTTATACTTTGACTCTCACACCCTGAATCCACAAGTCATCAGCACACAAAGATGAGTAAATATCAAAATTAAATCTCAGCTATAGATAGCAGAGCAAGAAACCTTAAATACTTCTGAGAAAGTGCTTAATAAATTAAATCCAGCTATGAAAAGATGGCTTTTTTCTCTTAACATGATGCTGGCTTGACTTAATGCCAATATATCTTGTAATGTTTTATCCATCCCAATATAAACTATTTTATTTATTCATTTAATAAACAGTTTTGTGTCCTGTCTGTTACAGGTACTTAGGTTTAAAGCAGTGCCCTGTGATGTGGTACTCGTATGATGTGGTTGGGGAGGCAAGAGTATGAGGAGCCACACAGAGAAGCTATCAGGAAAGGCCTCTCTGAGCAGGCCACTCCAGCACAGATCCTGGATGATATGAAAGAATAGACTCAGCAAAGGGCAATTCAGAGAGGACACCCTTGAAGCTGGAACTTAGTTGCCAAAAAAGATGATTTTTAAAATTTAAGCCAGTCTTATGGTAAAAGTAATAGAAGCTCATAGTTAAAAATATACTCATTCACACAGTACCAGATACTCACATAGTATCAGTCCCCAGGGGCAGCCACTGTACTCACCTGTCATTGAAGAAATGTTCTAGGCATATACAAATCCACACACACATTTCATACAAATGGGATATTAAACATATTACTCGGCAACTTGCTTTCCTTTAAAAATTTATCTGGGACATTTTTACATAAGGAGTAAGCACTACATTTCCTTACACCCATCTTTGCAGGTGAGGGTACTTCTGCAGGGAAATATTCCTAGAAGTGGATTAACTGGCACAAAGGCCATTTGCATTTGACACAGACACATTTTACCAAATTCTCAAGAAGTCGTAGTACTACTACACACGAACAGTATAAATACAAGGGACAATTCCCTAACTCCCTCACCAACACTGAGTGTAACTAAACTCCTAATGCTTGCTACTACTTGGGTGAAAGACACTATCTCACTATTGTTTTAATGTGCTTTTCTTTAACAAGAAAGAGTGAACACTTTCCCTTATTAGCCATGTGCCTCTTTTCCTATGAAGTGCTGGTTCATTTTCTTTATCCATTTTTATTAATGATTTGTAAATAGTCTTTGTATACAAAAGCAATCAGCTCTTTTATTGAAAATATTTTCCCAGTTAAATTTGTCTCAACTTTGTTTATGGTAGTTCCTTTTGGTGGGGAGGTGGGGGTGTGGGTTTTTTTGTTTTAAACCACATTCAATTGGTTTACATAAAAATTAAAACCTTAAGACTGTTTTCCCTTATGACTCTGGGTTTTAAATCATGCTTTCCTACTTCATTATTTTTTTAATCACTTAGCAGTTTTTCCTGATTTTGATAATTTCATTCTTTTTTTAATATTTGTACCTTTAATCCATGTGCTAGGAGTGAGGTAGGAATCCAGCCTATTTTTTCATCCCAAATCAGCTGTCTCAACAACACTGACTACACAATCCTTTTCTTCACTGCTGTGAAATGTTCCCCTTTAGCACTTACTAAATTTCACACACATGAAATGTTCTAGACTCTCCTCTATTCTTCAACGTTTCCATTTCTATTTCCCACCAATTTCCCCCTCTTCCATCTCACATTTCAGGCATGCTATTCTCAGCCTGAGATCCAACAAATGCTAAAACAGATTCTGTAACTAATGTACATATTGAATTTACTCACCAAGTGGATCGCAAATTCTCATTAAATTACACTCCATTTACCTAAAGTACCAACCACATCTGAGAGCATGCAATGTGCTCTGTGCTAACAATAACTTGAGTAATGATATTTTCTTTACTGCACCTCAAAGAATAGCACAGATCAGAAATACACTTAAACGATCTCCCTTTAATTACAAAAACATTAATTAAAAAAATTTAATAAGATTTCTAATTTTGCCAACTTGTTCTTAAAGATGTTATCACTGACAATATTGTCTTCTATCACCTGTATAAGTGTTATATCATTTGTCCCATCTCCCCTTTTTTTGCTCTAAAGCTTAAAAAGGTGATAGGCAATTAAAGAAACAAATGCTTTTCTTCAGAAAGTATTAACTCCTGAGTTACCCAGTAGTTATCCTGTCTTTTAGAATACTGTTTTGAAAGCTAGAACTATAACAAAAGAAAAATAAGTATTTTAGTATTGAAGAAAAATCTCTAAAAACAATCTTTAACTTACACACATAATGAAGAATACATGCAGAAATAAAGGCTTAACCATCCCCCTCAGAGCCCAATATTCAGTAACACTAGAAGACTTTAAAGGAAAATGGAAGATGTGTCTCAATAACCCCATCAGGCCACAGTTGGCAATAATGAACAGCCAAGCTCATACTAAAGAGGCACTATTATACATTATATAAGCATTAGAACAGAGATTGAGAGCTTAGGCATTCGGGGTATGTATCATTCCCCACCCCTCCCACTGTCCTCTACCTACCACCAATTCTTCAGGCCAATCTCATACTTAAAAAAAAAAAAAAAAAAAAAAAAAAACTAAAAAGAATGCTACAGAATTTACTTCTTATATCCCAAATCTATCACAGATATGTACATCTACCACACACTGATATGTTACTATATATAGGCATGTATGCTTTACACACAGTTTTTCTTCAAGAACTCCAAGCATTTTTCAAAAATTTTCTCATCATATTCTCTTAAACATTAGAAAACGAGAAATATTAAAAGCAAAAAAAAAGTACAGGCAAAGAAATGCTAGTGGAATAATACTTTGTAAGTCCAGGACTAATGCTTTTAAAGTGGGGAAGAAACAAAGACCAACATGTTTTCCCTACTAGACTTACCAGCTGTCTTATTAGACACCTTAGAAGAGGTCTTCAGAGGGCTGGCAGTCTACATGGCTTTTTGACTAAGCCACAGAAAACAGCCTACAGTATATGAAGAACAACAAAGATGAGAAGATGAACCTGAAAAAAACAAAGAGAAGATAAAACTACACTTCTGATAATCTGTGCCCCTATAATAGAATTCTGTGTATTTCTGTCACCATCCCACCCCTCCAACAGTGAGAGGGTTCTAATATAAGCCTGGATGCTTACTTTAATGAAATGACACCAAAGACTGTAATAGATACCAGCCCTGTCTAATGTCCCTTTAATAATCCATATAGAATCATGCCCATGTACATAACCAACCCCAGCCTACACACTCTCAAGACACTAACCTACATTTTTACTTCTCTGATGAACACTGAGAAGACTATTGGTGTGAGTACAGATTGTAACAACAGCTGACTTCTGTCAATTATCAATATTAACACAGCAGAGTAGCAAATTAACATGCAGTGGAGGAAGAAACAACACAATCAACGGGACCAAGGTGCAAAAAAAAAGGACTACGGGAGGAAGAGGATGGTGGTGTCCTGACACTGAGGAGGAATGGAGCGATCTGCTTCAGTGATTGCTCTGGCTCTTATCTTCCTGAATGCACGTCAAAGAGAAGCACCATGGCCTGAGTAAGTTTGCTGACAGGAGCAGAATGGGATGAACTGGCCGTGCACAAGCTAGACAACAGCTCTCACAATATATTTCTGATAAGCTTCAGCACACTTATTTACCTCTCCCTCTATTCCCTACACCTTGTCACTGCTTTAATTCTGACATCTAATCTCCTTGCTGATTTCCCTTCCTTCCAACCCATTTGTCCCACTGCTACCAATGTCATCTTACAAATGTAAAAGCCTAATTCGACTTCCCTGCTCACAATTCCTCAAAATATATACAGTATAAATCAGAACACGGCATATAAAGCTTTTCACAGTCTGGCCCACAACCAGACTGTGTTCTCAAAATACTGACCCACAAGTAATTCCCTAATTCTTCAAGCTTCTGGGCCTTTGCACAAGGTATTTCCTCTCCTTTATGCTACCTGTCTTACCACCCAGCCACCAAGCAAATTCCATCCTTCAGGCAGGACACCTTTTTAAGTACAGTCGTCCTTCGGTATATGCAGGGTTGGTTCCAGGACCACTCAAGTATACCAAAGTCTGGGCATAATCAAGTTCCACAGTCTGTCCTGTGGAACCAGAATATACAATGTCAGCCTCCGTATATGCAGGTCTCAAGTCCTGTGAATAATGTATTTTTCCTTGGGTGGACCTGCATAGTTCAAACTTGTGTTCTTCAAGGGTCAACTGCAGTGGTCAATTCCCTGCTCCCTCCCATTCTCCCTTGGACCCCCAGCTGTATGCACACTTGCGGTTTAGCAGTCACCCTTTGGCACCACAGCCTGACTCCACAACAGGCCATGTGCTTTCAGAGAGGAGGGACTATCCATTTATTCACCCCTGTAACCCTTGCACATCCCTGGCACAGTATGTGCTCAGAGAGTATCTGTCAATTCTAACATTCTCTCACTAAGACTGGAGACCCAAACTTAGATTCACAGGACTTTAAAATCAGAGGATACCTGAGCTACCATCTATCTCAGAGTCATAGGATTTGGGGGCATGAGAAGACCTCAAGGACGATCTACTTTAAAACTTCAATTTATAGTTGAAGAAACCCAAGCCTGACATTAAATAGTTTAGCAAAGATCAAGCAAATGATCAGCTTCTGATGACAGAAAAAGTTCTGCCCATCTGCCCAGGTTCTTTCTAAATATGATTAAACTAATACAGTGGAATTTAGTGAGATCTTTAAAAGCCTGTATAATAACTTGAAATCAACAAGTGAAACTGAAACATTTAGAACCCACACACTACTTGGATAAACACAGGACTGCAGAGAACTGTATCCCATACTCTGCACGAGGCAGAGTAACCCAGTGAGCACTATTCCAGTTCTGGGCAGGAAGGACACTTTAAGATTTGAGCCCCTAAACAACCAGAGAATATACAAAAGAAAACAAGCACAAAAGCAGGCAGCCTTTAAAAACATGCCATTTATGAATACAGACATTTAACTTCACAAGGGGAAGAATTATGGATAATATGTAAGCTGTCCATGAAGCAGCAAAACAGATTTCAGTTCAACACAGTTCTATGAACTGCTCCATCGTGAACTTGAACAAGACACTTTGTCAGGTAGGAGCAAGCCATAATTAGAAGCTGATAATCACGATAGGACTAGAAGGATCCTCAGAGGACTTGAATCAAACCTTTTCACTTTACAACTGAGAAAACTGATTCAGAGGGAGAGACGTGACCTGTCAAAGAATACAACAAGGCCAGAGGAAGCAACAGAAGACCACATTTTCCTGATTCTGGGTCTCTGCTGTAATACAGTGCTCTCTTTCCCACAGTAGCAGAATGATCTACAGGGATGTTACAGAATTGAGTTCCAGATTTCTTTCAGCTTCTACACAGAACCTATACCTTTTAGCTTTTAAGTTTCTGGCAAGCTTTTTTCATAAATTTCAGAGCTCCTACCCTAACTATAAAAGTAATTCTAAATTGTTCAGATTAATAAAAATTTCTCATTCTATTTTTGCTTCTACAGACTGTATGTTTTCTCTAAAAATTTAAGTTCTGACCACTTGTGCTCTGCCAGCCCATCACCCAGTATGCTCCAACTCAAACGCTATGTCACATGGTTCATCACACCTATTTTCCATTCAATTTTTTTTCTTGAAGTCTAACACCATTGGGTGTCTTTTAAAATACATTTGATGTACAGATTTTTAGATTAAAATTCAATACTTAAAGCATGTTTAAAGCTAAATGGGTTCTATTAGTCTATATATACACTAGCATTGTTTTTCACTTTAGCTAATTTTTTTAATAAATACACTTATGTTTGAGTAGTTTTAAAGAAAAATCTAACAGACAATATACAAGAATTGCTACATATCTCCTTGCACTCTCTCCAAGAGTTTCTCCTGTTACAGATTGAGCATCCCTAATCCAAAATCCGAAATGCTCCAAAAACTGAAACTTTTCCAGTGCTGACATGACTTTCACTAGAGCATTTCGGTTTTTCAGATTAGGGATGCTCAACCAGTAAGTATAATCACATATTTCAAAATCTGAAAAAAATTCAAAATCCAAGGTACTTTTGGTCTCAAGCATTTCAGATAAAGTTTACTCAACCTGTATTAACATCTTGCCTTAGTGTGTGATATCTGTCACAAATAATGAACTAATATTCATTTATTATTATTAACTCCATAGTTTACATGAGGAGTCATTCTTCACGCTGTAGTTTTATGGGTTTTGACAATGTATGTCACATATCCACCATTACAGTGTGGTAAAGAATAATTTCACTGCCCTAAAATTTCCCCGGGCTCCTCACAACCACTACTAATTCTTTACTGTGGTTTTGCCTTTCCATATTTTGTTTTTTCTGAGACAAAGAGTCTCATTCTGTTGCCCAGGCTAGAATGAAGTGGCCTCATCATAGCTCACTGCAACCTCAAACTCCTAAGCTCAAGCAATCTTCCTGCCTTGGCCTCCCCCACTTGGCTAATTTTTTTTCTATTTTTTATAGAGATGGGGTCTCATTCTTGCTCAGGCTAGTCCACTTAACCACTTTTAAAAGCACAATTTAGTGACATTGTAAGTACATTCAAAATGTCGTGCAACCATTACTACTACCAAGTTCTAGAGCTTTGCATCACCACAAACAGAAACTCTGTACCCATTCCACTCTTCCACCAGCTGGTAATCTCTATTCTACTTTCGGTGTCTGAGTGGGATCATATAGTATTTGCCCTTTTGTGTCTTATTTCACTTAATATAATGTTTTCAAAGTTCATCTATGTAGTAGCATGTACAAGAATTTCATTTCTTTTTAAGGACGAATAATATTCCATTGTGTGTATGCACCACAACTTGTCTTCCACTCATCTGCTGTCAGATATTTGAATTGCGAATAACGCTGCTACGAACATTTGTGAACAAGTATCTGGTCTTGGCTTTCAACTCCCTGGGGCACATACCTAAGAGTAGCAGTGAAGACCCACTGAACTGTTTTCCACAACTACTGCACCACTTTACATTCCCACTAGCAGTGCACCAGAGTTCTAATTTCTCCACATCCCCAACACTTACTACTTCCAATTTTTTGGGTTAATAGCCACCTTAACAGGTGTCAGGTGGTATCTCATTGTCGTTTTCATTTTCATTTTCCTAATGGCTAGTGATGCTCAGTATCTTTTCACGCACTTATTGGCCGTTTGTGTACCTTCTTTAGAGAAAAATCTATTCAAATCCTTTGCCCATTTTTTACTTGGGTTGCTTTTTGTTGTTGAGTTGCAGTTCTTTAAATACTGTAGGTATCAACCCTTTATCAGACTTAAGATTTACAAACGTTTTCTCCCATTCTGTGGGCTGCCTACCGGATTTGTAAACAGTAATAAGGGCAGAAGACGATGCAGACCCGGGAAATTGCATCCAGGACTAAAACAGAAAGAACGCCTTCCCTGTTGCGCCGTCCCAACTTCCCAGCGGGCTTTCAAACAGAATGTTTCACGCCTCCGCCGAGACTCGCCCAGCACAAAGGGACACTCCCGCCCCACTCCCGCCCCGCTCCCGCCCGGCCTCCGGGAGCTGGTCCTTCCGCCGGGCGGGCGGGACGCCAGCGGCCGGGCGCAGGCCCCTCCGTCCTCGAACCCACAGCCTCCTCCCGGGACCAAGCCCGGCCGGGTCGGCGGCCGGACCCCGGCCTGTAGTCTGCGGCACCGACCACGCCCCTCCCCGGCCCCTCCCGCTCCTCACCGGTCCTGGCCGCGGCGGCGTCAAGGTGGGCGAAGGACGGCGGGGAAGGCCCGGCTCGGGGTCGCAGGCAGGTCCGCGGAGCCCTGCGACGCCGCGGCCTTCTGAATGGCGACGGGACGCAGCAGCCGGGATCCGGGCGTGCGAACGTGCGCGCACCCGCGCGACAGGCGAGGGGCTGACGGGAAGCGGGTTTGGCGCCGCGCGCCCTCCCGCGCGGACCAATCAGATCGCCGATCGCACAGCGCGGCTGCGAGAGTGCGCAGGGGCGACGAGCGGCTCAGGCCAGAAGTGCTGCTCACCCGCCCCGCCCCGGAAGTTCGGGGCGCGTCTGCCCCGCCCCCGCCGCCACCGCGCGCCTGCGCAGAGAGCACCGGAGGGGTTTGGTCGTGCTGGCGGGGGCGGGGTGGGCGGTGCCCGTTCTGGCCTGCGGACGCCGGGTTGTTCTCTCTCCGTTTTCTCGCTTTTTTGTTTTTGCTGTTATATGAATGAATTTATTAGAAAAACAAAAAAGGTGGGATTCTGCCCCGTACATTCTTAGAGGTACCATTGGCATCAGTGCCCACGATGAAAGTACGAGACAAATAACGTTATTCGGTGACATAGATATTTCTGATCACCATCCTCCACCACAAGTCCCAATCTCGGAAGTTATCTCCTTCATTTTTTGTTTTTATCAATAGTTCCTATGAACGTTACCACCGCCATTCTAATTAAAACGCGTACACGACTAATTTTGGTGGTATCCGTCCGTATACTTTGAAAGATTGTGAAATTTGTTTACCTATACAACTTTCCACTTCTTATGTTACTAAAAAGTTTTTCCATTTGTTGTAAAATATACATACCATAAAGTTTGCCATCTTAACCGTTTTTAAGTGTACAGTTCAGTGGTATTAAATATATGCATGATGTGTAACAATCACCATCACCCATTTCCATAACTCTTTTTATCTTGTAAAACTGAAATTCTGTACTCATTGTGACCCAAATAAATGAATGAGGCAAAAATCTCAATCAATGAAGGCTCACTAAGCCAAGATTTTGAGGACATGCCAGGAAAAACACAGAACCCCGGAGAAGCTGTGGCTGTTTTCCCAATGGGAAGTTGGAACCTTCAGTATTTTAAAGGTATCAGGAAGACTCCAGAGTTCTAAAATATTTACATCGACAGATTTCTACTTTGCCAGCTTCCCAGACTCATCCTTCTCTTCCATTTCTTTCTCTCTTTTGTTGAAGTGAAGAGACACATTGGCCCTAAGTGCCTGGCACTGAGGTGGTGCTGCACAAGCAGGAGAGTCTGTCTTTCAGATTCTCTGTATCCCAGAATGCCGGGTAGACACGGTTACCATAGAACAAACAGACCTTTACCCTATGATCCTGCTCCACTCCATCTGAGCAGGTTCACCTGGGTGAGCAGACGGCTCTTGTCCACCAGGTTTACCTGGGTGCTCACCTGTGTGAGCAGAGAGCACTTACTCACCAGGTTCACCTGTGTGAGCAAACAGCATCTTCTCAAACTCAGTGCAAGCATTTGCCGTCTGTTTTCTACTGCTTTTGTTGTATCTTCCCTTTCATGCCAAATTTAGGATCCTGCATTCTTTAATTTCTCAAGTAATAATGATTTCTAGGATTCAATATTAAAATTAGATATTTTAGGTTATTTTCTCACTTTTGTTTTTGCAGCAAAAATGATTCATTAAATTTGGTTTAATAGCTTTCCAAAAAGAAACGTATCCACATAATTAAAGATTTTTAAAATGCAAATAATAACACTTTGTTGCTGGATGTGGTGGCTCACCTGTAATACCAGCTACTTGGGAGGGTGAGGTGGGAGGATTGCATGAGCCCAGGAGTTCCAGTCCAACCTGTGTGACATAGTGAGATGCCATCTCTTAAAAACAACAGCAACAACAACAACAACAAAAACACTTTGTGAGCTGTAAATGTTAAATGTAAAAATAAGACACTATTTTACTTTTCTCTGAACTTTAAGGTTTTACAGATCAAGAACTTCTGAGAGTGTGAGATATGAAACAGGGTTCACTGTGGCTGCAGGACCAAATTTGAATGGCTCCTCTAGTTTGTTTTTTCTAAAGTGTTAGAGTGAGTTCCTTATTCCAAAGCCCTATCCTAACTGAACTCTGAACAAACCACTAACATAAGGCAACTCTTGGAAGCCACAATCTAGATTGTGATGGGGCAATAACTGAGTATTTTTCATTGATGGATGTTTATTCTGTGAAGAAACAACAAAATAACAAAACACCAAATATCCTCTGCCATTATTTTGAATTGAAGTTATATAAACAAATCTATTGTAGTTACAGAATATTAAATAGTTCAAGACGAATAATGCAATAAACTCCAAATTATTGAAATCTTGGTCTTTTGAAAGTGTTTCAGTATATTGGCCTGAACTTGAAAGTAACCAAAGAAAACAGAAATAACTCTCATGAAATACTGTACTAAAACTAGGCTCTCACAGACTTTCAAACAGTTTTAAGATAGTGGTGCACCCTTTGTGAAGAAGCACAGGTGTATGTGCTTTTAAAACCCAGTGGGTTTCTTGAGAGTGGATGGGGTGCGTTTGTCTGTTATAACACCCTAAAATAAGTGACTGAGGCAAAGTTCTTCATCAATGGAGGTTTATTAAGTCAAAGTCGATGACACACCTTGGAAAAACACAAACCACAGACAGCTCTGTGGCTGTTTTTCCAAAGGGAATTTGGGGGCTTCAGTGTGTGAGGGGATGGGACAGACAGGACAAAAGGCAGCGGTGGCTCATCAGACACAATGGTTGCATTCCTGTGAGACCCAGGAAAACCTGTGAGAACCTGTTTTCCTGTGAGAACCAGGAAAACTTCACCTACGACAAGGTGAATGTCAGAAGAGAAAAGGGAGTGGAGGAAAATCTGTGATGCAGCATCTCCAGGTGGGTGGAAGAATGATCCTGTCCTGTCTCTGTCCTGTGCCTGGAAAGATAAACTTGTGATTCCTTATCAGTGTGGAATCCAGCAGACTTTGGTTTTTGGAGCAAGATGCAGCCTGCAGACTGAGTACGACGTACACATCCTTGCTCATGGGGGTCAGCGAGGAGTCTCCCTGTGAGGGAGCCGTGGGTCGGTCATTCCCGCACAGGTGCCAAGGCATTCTTTTCCCTTTGCCTAAGGAGTGTGCGTGTGTTTGGGGGGGGGGCCCTGAGATTTTTATTTTCTTTTGCATTACCTAGCCCCTCCCCCCATATTTAGGGCAGATGCAGAAAATGTTTGGTAAAGAAGTATTAGATTATTATTTGAGTCTGTGTTAGAGGAAATTTGATTTGTTAGTTCAAATACCTGGCAATATAATCATACAGATCTTCTGTTGATTTGGATGACATCCGGCAGCTGTCAAAATCCTGCAAAAATTCCAAAAGGCAAGACTTTAATATTTTTATACTGGCAAATATTACAAGAATTTCAGAGAGAAATACAATGATTCAGAAAATCTTAACGTCATATGATGACAATAAAATGATTTTTTACGTATGACCTAAGTAACTGGTTAATTTATCTCTCAAGAGGAAAAAGTAACATAAGTGGAGAGAATGAATGATATAGTGTTGTGCTTCTTTTTGTTTTTACTAAAAGGTTTAAAAATTGGTCACTTGTGAAAGAGAAGGTCAGCAAGGGTCCTGAGCAAAGTTATTATAGCAAGAGGACACTCATCATGTTGCATTTCAATGTAAACTAGATGTTAAGAAAAAAGACAACTATTAAAGAGAATGGTTAAAAATAGTATTATTAGTGAAAAATGCATGCTCTGTAAAATAATTTAATGAGGTTTATTCTGAGACAAATATGTATGAGCACGGCCCAGGAGCCACGCCCAGGCAGTCTTGAACAAGTGGTCCCAGTGTGGTTGGTTTGGTTTTATACATTTTAGGGAGCCAAGAATTGCAGGTAGTATCATAAATCAATACATGGAAAGTGTACACTGGTTTGGCCTCAAAAGGTGGGACATCTTGAAAGGGGGGGCTTACAGGTTATAAGTGGGTTAAAGATTCTTTGATCTGTAATTGGTTACATAAAAAAAGCTTTGTATAAAGGCTCGGAGTGTCTTAAGCTAACAAAACGAAGTCTGTTACTCAGAGACAAGCCACAGTATTCAGACTCAAGTGATCTGATCACTTGATGGCCTCCAAGTGATCTCAACTTTGCCCTGCATGGCCTTAGGTCCTGTTAATAATTTAGTATCTTTTTGTCACAGAAAATCTTTGTCAGTCTTATGATCTTGTTTTAACACTGATGCTGGTCAAGCGTATCCAAACTCCAAAAGGAGCGGATATAATGAGGCTTGTCAGGCCTTGCTCCCCTTCATGGCCAGGAATTCAGTTTTATGGTTTTTCTGGAGCCCCCTTGGCCAAGAAGTCTGTTCAGTCAGTGGTGGGGCTCAGGATTTTATTTTAGTTCACAGGTTCACCGGGCAGGGTCCCACGGGCTTTTCGGACCGTGGCGGACACCTGGACATGGCAAGGTCCCGCCACCGTGTGCAGGCCTGGGGGAGAAGAGCCACGCTGACCGCAGGGAGGGGTAGCGGGTGAGGCAACGCAGGTGTGCAGTGCACAGCGCACACACCCGCACAAGCAGGCGTCGGCCGAGCCTGAGTCTCTGAGAGGCTGGAGGTGCCGCTTTCCAAGATGAGAAAATGGAGATTTTTTTTTAGGGAGGACCTGTTACCTTTAAATATCTGTGAAGTACCCAAGTGGGCAGGCAGGTGTGTGGATCCATAGGTGAAATGATACCTGGTGCTGAGAAGGTAATTTGGGAGATACTGGCACAGGGTGGTATTTTAAGCCACGGGAATGTATAAAACCACCTGGGTGTTGGGAGCAGCGGGCACAGGGACAGGCAGCCTGCGAGCACGGCTGCTCCTCGGAGTGCACAGGTGAACAGCAGAGGGCCTGTGCTGCAGGATGAAGGTTCTTAAAAACAGGCTTAAAAATGCAATAAAAAGGAAAAGCTCCACCCCTACAACCCAGTCTCTATACTCAACCACTGCCAGCTGCTAATAATTGGTGCTCATCTTTCTAGACATCTTCTATGCATGTACAAACACCCTCTCCCTCTCAACTTTTTAAAGCATAGGTTCAATGCATAACCTGCACTCTTAACTCCACATACATCGCGACATTGCGTATTGTGGGACTATCATTTAATCCTTCCCCATTGATACATTTCTCCCGTTACAACAGGGCTGTAAATGAAAATCTGGTGTTTTTACTTTTTGTGCATTTATGCAGGTGTATCTGCAAGATGTAGTATTAGAAGTTCAAATGCTGGGTCTAAGGATATTCGCATTTTATGTTTAGACAGATACGGCAATTTTGCTTGAGGAGTTTCCTTTGTAACACAGAGCTACCAAACCTAGTTGGATGCCAAGAGACACCCAGAGAGAGGGAGAGGTTGAGCATCTAGAATAAGGAACCATGGAACAGCTTCCTGCTCCCCAAAACTAATTCCTTAAGATACTGTTCATTCTCAGTCCCCCAGTTTCTGGGACAGGCCTGTCCTAGTCTTCCTTGGGCTGCCACAGACAAGGTGGCTTAGACAATACTGATTTCTCATTGTTCTGGAGGTGGAAGTCCAGGATCAAGGTGCTGGCCCACCTGGCTCCTGCCGAGGACCCTCTTCCGAGCTTGCAGACGGCACCTTCTTGCCTCACATGGTGGAGAGAGAGCATGACCTTCCTGAGTCTCTTCTTACAAGGACACTAATCAGGGGACCAGGGACCCACCCTTGTGACTTCATTTAACTTCAAATACTTTCTTACTGCAAGCAGAGCCACACGGGGGCTAGGACTGCAACATGTGAATTTAAGGAGGACACAATTCAATCCATAGCAAAGCCTGACTCCAAACATCACAGTTTCTGTCATCTGTTAAGACATCCTAGAAATGTCAGCAGACTGGTATCCAGACAGCGTCTTCTACACTGGCCCTCACGCCCCAAAGTAGCACAGGAATCCTTTGTCAGATCAGTTGTTCCATTTTTTGTTCAGAAAAGTATGGTCCCAGTGGCGTAGGACATGGCTGCTCCGTGATTGTCTAACAGAGATAATAATATGTAGGCATACTGCTCTTGACTTGCACATTGATTTTTCTGTATGATAGTAATTCAAAATTATTCTACTAAAATGCTGTTACCATTGAAAAGTACCATTCTTTTCATGTGGTAGACTGCTTGTGTTTAAACTGACCAAGACATCTTTTATCAACCTTTTGTAATAAAAGGTTACTTATGTAATTATTTTTTCTTTTAGATGTTACAGTGAAGAAGTCTGGAAGAACTTTAGAACTTTCCAGGATAAATATGCTTTTGATACAAAAAAGAGAAATAACCATTTACAAAAGCGGCTAGCCTTCCACCAAAATGCAGCCCAACAGAAACGCTCAAAGAGAAGACAGAGGGCATTTTCCTAAAGTTAACTGAAGTAAAAAAAAAAAAAATGACTTAAACTGAATTTTCATATAGCACATTATTATCATCAGACTTTGCACTAGGTTGAAGCAATTATCTGGTGAATTTAATTACAATTATTTATGTTTTTAAAAAAACCCTTGACTCGAATATTGTTCTGAAAACAAACCCTTTTCTTTTTTTGCTATTTAATCTATAAACACAGATCACATAGATCAAACAACTATTTAATTCTCCACTTTAATCTCTGACATAGCCTTAACTTTAAAGAGAGGAAGAACAGAACAAAAATCAAATCTCCTCAAAGTATGGAGCA
Source organism: Lepilemur ruficaudatus (assembly GCA_963574885.1). Classification (NCBI taxonomy): domain Eukaryota; kingdom Metazoa; phylum Chordata; class Mammalia; order Primates; family Lepilemuridae; genus Lepilemur; species Lepilemur ruficaudatus. Next base: position 27,213 of record CAUYRT010076787.1, read on the forward strand.
CATTCTATCCTAGAGAATGAGGCGAACGCCATCTCCTTTCATCAGAATGAAAAGACACTGAAATGAAAACTCAATGACAGAGATGAAAATAAAACGTCCCTTCTCAGAGTGTGATGTAAAGAAACGCAGGCCCTTCTCCACGGTGGTCTCCTGTGCAGAGTCCCCTCACCGCTGGAGGGGTGTGGTCAGGACACGACCGCCAAGCTGCCAGGAGGCAAAACCAGTGCTCATGCTGTGCCCACGACTGGGAGGGTCACCAGGCACCGGTGAGTGAGCCCCACTTTTTGGGAAGAGCTTCTCCTTTCTCAGATGGTGGGAACGTCCTGGTTGCTGTAAAGAACCCAGCACCCCCGAGTCACCCCGTCTGCCCCAAGTGTTGTACTGCCATAGGGTTCACAAGGGGAGAAGACTGTTGTCAAGCAAGTTGAGACAATGTGAGATGCATCCAGTGCCTGTCTCATGTCAGATTTGGGGATCACTTCAGTCGGTGGGTGGCTGTCACCCACTAGCACGGCTGGGAGCACCTGAAATAGTGACAGTTAGCTCCATGTCTTTGCTATGTTTGTTTAGAACACCATTATTGAAACTACTAAATAGTAGACTAAAACCAAAGACTGGAATCCCAAATGAGAAACAGATAATGTTAAAAGAAAATTTTGCTATGGAATCACTAAAAATCGAAATGTGAGGCTAATACCCACACAACCCCTTGGTCACACTGAGAACCTGAGTCCCTTCCCACGTGGCCACAGTAAGGATAACTCTTTCCTCATCTTTTTTTTTTTTAACCATTTCTTAGACACGTGATAAACTCAGTTTTGTGTTTTCTTTCATAATGGGTAGTAAAATTTTACAAATATATAAACAGCTTTTAACCTGACCAGCCGCCAGTTTTTAGACATCTCTAAAATCTGCTTCCTCATTCATGAAAAGATTATGGGTGTCCTACCCAATTTTAAAAGTGAGTCTAACCCTAAATTGGGAAGTGTAAATGGAAGTGTTTTAACTTAAAACAAAACAAGCCATTGTGAAATGTACTATTGTTCTGAACCAGTGGTCTCAAAGTGAGTTATGGAATCCCCGAGGATTCAGGGGCCTCTCGAGGGGGATACAAGGTCAAAACTACTTTTAAGACTAGGACATCATTTGCATTTTTTTACTCTGAATCTCTGGTGAGTAAACAGTGACGTTTCCAGAGGCCCTGTGATGTGTGGTGATGTCACTCTGACAGCTAAATGGAAAGTGTGTTTGTATACTGTATTTTAAGCCTTTATTTTAATTTCAAATACAGGAAACATCAATGAATGTAACCTAGCTGATTTAAAAAAAATGCTCTTTGGGGTTGTCAATAATTTTTAAGAATGAAAAGGGATCTTGAGACCAAAAGGTACAACCACTGTTTTAAACTGGCATTTCTGAAAGAGCTCCCGGGAACGTGAGGCGCCAGAGACAAACGAGCCTACAAGCCCAGAAGCTGGACTCAGGACCAAGACACACTCAGCCCTCGGTTCTGGTTCTGCGAGTCTCCAGGATCGAAGGCAAACTCGCAGTGAGGGCCACAGCAGCCTGCGACTCCAGAGAGCCGCCTGGTCCCCTCCCTGGGCAGGAGTCCGCAGGCCTGGCCTCATGTCTTTGCCGGATAGGTCTTGTTGGACCGTGGTCTCACCCACTGTCCGTGTGCTGTCAAAGGTGCCTTCTCACTGCCACGGCGGAGGCGAGAGGTTGCAGCAGACTCTGCCTGGCCTGCAAAGCCCCAGATGTTTATCCCTAATCCAGCCTTTCGGTTTGCCCCGCTGGGTGGCATGGGCTTTGCTCAACCCCCCCGCAAGGCCTTCTCTCCCGCTCCCCTCACGATTTGGAGCCAGGGAGTCAAGAGTGATAGCACAGCGGTGTCATGAAGTGATTCCACATCCAACAGTCACAGGCTTTTTAATGACGTGATGAATTTTTAGGTTTTTGATACATACAGATACTTCACAGTAACAAGGAATGGATATAATAATCAGCAAAATATTCAGGTAATTGAAGCCACATTTTGAAAAGCAATTATTTTATTATGTAAAGTCCTATATAGGAAAAGCACCGTAACTGTAGGACTTAAAACTCATAGCAACAAAATTTTTATTTAATGAACAGTTGAAAGCACAGTGCCAAAAATACAGTAACATTTAAAAATTTTACTGCAAAGAATATGCATAATACCCCATACCATGTAATGCATAGTTTCAGAAAGCTACTTTAAATTATTTAAAAATAAAGTGCCTGAAGCTCAAAAAGACAGGCTCTAGATGTTGTACCTTGGTTATTTCTTTCCCAAACAAAGGCAACTCCTGTTATCTAGGCAAACCCTTAAACCGCAACAGTTATGAACGAGGAGCACATCCACCAAGGGTCGGAGAAACCGTCCCCACCCCGTCCGCGGCCAGGCTGCCGAGGACAGAGACTCAGCTGCGGGGCTCACAGCACAGAGGCTCTTGTCGGGGGACTGACGTGCAGCAGGCTTTGCAGAAGTGGCCGAATCACAGAGGCTGTGACGGAACCAGACCTGCTCTTTCCTCGACACTGTGGCTCACGATGAAGCGCAGATTCTGACAGCTCATTTGCTCAAATACGTGGTGAAACCCAAAGTGGACGCTATTCTCACAACACACTGAAGTGCTTCAGAATTCACACTAATATTAATTTTCTTCCATGTTTTATTTCCCTATTTTCCAATGGAAATCACTTTCTGTTTTAGCTAAATCATAAATACTAGTTTACATGAGAAATGGCAAAATCTATGAAAATTCTGCTCAATTTAAAAAAACATCACTTCTCTCAAGAATAGTTTCTAGAAGTTTCTACGTCACCGTCTATATTTCTGGCTCCTAGATTCCGACTAAGGAGTAAATTCACCTTTCAGGTTACGCTCCAGGGTAACTGACACACTTCTGGGACGCCTTTCTCTTCGCTCGCCCACATCACCAAGGAGGCGTGCGCCTCACTCTGCCTCTTGCCCCTGCGCACGACCAGCCCCTGCTGAGTCTTCCGCCTCCGTCTTCCCACCACGTCCCTCCTCGGGGAATCGGGGGCCAGCTCCTGGCTGGTGCGGCTGCAAGGATGGCCGGTCCTGTGGGAGTGGACAGAAGGGCAGGTTACTCTCCCCAGGGCTGGCAGGGCTGGGGGCGGATACCTCTCTGTACTTCTAGGGCCCGATGATACGAATGTCTAAAGAACATCAATCTTGCAGCTAAAAATCAGCCCTTCAGCCCTTTTCACAGCACTATCTCAGAAACCAGGCATTGTGAGCGGGAAAAAAGCCATGAAAAGAAAGTTAATATTTAAAAGAATGTGTTGGTTTTCTGGGACACTGTTATGCCCAAATCAAGAGCACTGTGGAAATAGTACAATCATGGTACTATCCTCCCAGCTGGAGAGACTCAGACTCAGACACAGACGTGCTCATCTCAGTTCTTGAGTCTGAAAATGAGGCGTGGACCTCAGCTGTTTAGATCTGTGGGCTGAAACCATTAGCATTAGCAGTAGCAATTTCCATGTGGATCATTCCCGCTCCCATCTAACGGTGGGGAGCTGCCAGCTGTCCTTTCTTTAGAAAACACTAACCTGCCCTTTGACTGGACTCAGTAAATGAGGAGCAACAGCCAGAGAGGCAGACAGTGACCCCGGAAGGTCAGAGTCAGCAGCAGGGCTGAGGACAGCTCCTCCCAGCACCAAAGGGGGCCAGCAGGGGCAAATCCCAGTCCCTCCACCCGCTGAGCGGCAGCCTTGGCCTCCAAAGACCACCACAGGGAGCCCAGGCATGGGCGGCAAGGACCACTGATGGAGGCACGTCCCACTCGCTCACCTGTACCCACTCCTGGACTCCTGGAATGAGTGTGGAAGCCCCAGCAGGTCACTGCCAGAGGGTTTCACTTAATTTTCTTTTCCTTAAAATGGGAAGAGTAGGGGAAGGGCTCGGCAGCCCCAGGCATCTGAACGCTTCTGGGTGGGCAGAGGTGCAGGTGGAGTATGAGTTCTGATCCCACAAGTACACCGCACCCTGCAGATCTCAGAGAGGAGGCACTGCACACAGAGCCCCTCATTACCACCACAGTGCTGTCAGGTTTAACTGAGAGAGAGGTGAGTCACTGTGCATTCCCCCACCTAGGGTTGTGCAAACACCCAAATCATTCACGGCTGAAAAAATAAGAAGATAATTGAAAAACAAGTGCTCATGTGAACAGTCCTCCCACCAAGAAGACCCACGCTGTAGCGCGAGGACCCTGAGGCTGCGGTATTAGCAACCGAGAAATCTCTGGGGTGCTGCAGGGGAGAGGAGTCAAGGACGAGGGTGAGAAGGCCGTTCTCTGCCTTTCTGTGTCACCTTCGCCAGTGTTTTAAAAAAGAACATCACTGACATGTGAGGCTGAGGAGGAAGGCCAATCCCAACAGTCACAGACGAAGTCCTCAGGCCGCGAAGCCACTCTCTTCGTGTGCTTCATTCAGTCTTTGCTTTTATTCCCGCACCTCCAGGAGCTCATGCAAGTGCAGGTTAGTGTTCTCTACACGGAGGACAGTTCCCAGTTCCCCACTGTTAGATGGAGACAGGAATAATCCACATGGCAACTGCTTATTACTAACACTGACAATGGTTTAAGTTCACACAGAAAGCATTCTTGGAACGACAAAACCACAGAGGTAGAGTGGACAGTGGCCGCCGGGGTCAGGGCGGGGAGGGCAGTGTGAGCTGAGCCCTGGGCAGCTGTCCGCGGTGCAGGAGGCCTGGCTGAGCCCGGTGGTGGCCTGGCCCTGGCGGGAGATGACACCACCTACAAGGCTGCTTTGGGAAAGTGTGATCCCAACAAAAACTAAGTTTAAGTTTCTAAAAGAAAAGCTGTTTTGGGGCTAAGTGGGTTCACTGTCTGTGCAGAACTAACAGGTGTTTATGAGCCATTTGATTATTCACTAATAATCAGAATGCTGTTAACAATGTAAAAGAAAGCTCATTAGTATTTTCCTTACTGTCTTAAGGGTGAGTGCGAACTTACCTTATTCTCAGGCAAATGGCATAAATGTGCTAGTTTACACTAAATAAAAACTTCCTTTGCCTGGTGAAAAATAACTGATTCTCTGGGAAAAAACGACAGCTGGTTTCCTGTTAGGATCTGACTTTCAGGAATAACTGCTCTAGCAAACACTGACCCTCAGAGCAGTAGGTTTCCCCTCACACCGTAAGGTGCAATCCCCGACACGACGCCGGGGCAGATTTTCCTTTCGGGTTAATAAAGACCTTATTTCCCAGCTGCTGCTTGCGGGGAGCCGGACTGTCCTGGCCGCCCTTCTTCCCTCTGTCGGGGGCAGGCCCTCGCCCCCATCTCAGCTCAGCTTCAGTCCTCCTGGGAAGCCTGCTGGGTTCGCAGTGAGCTCTGTGCTTTCTGTCATCCGCGTGGCATCTCTGTGCTTCAGGTTCTTTTTCTCGAGATCTTCTCTCCGTGTCCCTGTGCTCTCTGTCGCTGTCATTCTGTGACCTATGATTCAACACAAATGATCAGAGACCTTATGTAAGCTGCTTTTCCATACCTGTCTTCTTTTCTAGACTGTAAGCTCCCAAAAGGCAGGGAAGGCGTAAGCCGTGCTCAGTGCTGCAGTCCCAGGTCTGCACAGTGACGGTGCGTCGCAAACATTCAGCAGAAAACTGCTGAAAAGATGAATGTGTGAGCAGTGATGGCAACAACAGCATCTGCCACTATACTTGAGTGACAGCTGAGCCTTACTGCTAAGGGACTTTATATACTTATTTTTTAATTCTCAATAACCCTCCAAAGTATAATCCACCTCCGCCCTTTTTTTGATAGGTAAAGTAAATGAGACTAAAAGGGGCTGAGTGACTGTCCTGGGAGCCCAGGTCCATCCATCACGATGCATCCCTGGTACTGACAGCTTAATTTTCTGCTCCAAGCATGGCTAAAATTAACTGAAATTTAGTAATGCTAGATTAATTATATTCATGCATACACTAAGATATTACATGAATAGTAAATAAACAGCTGTTTAGCTCATCTCGTTCTTAAAGTCTTTCCCTCCACGAACTGTGGGTGAAAGTCCCCACCCCGGGCATGGTGCACCCACCTGCAGGGGCAGCTGGGAAAGTAGGGGTCATGCCAGAAACACGGCCACAGGCCCTGCTGTGCCATAATAATAATAAAAACGCCTATAATGTAAACACAGTGCTGAAAAGTCATGGATTTGATAATCAGATGTAAATTAATTTTACAAAGAAACTGAATAAACCAAAACCAAAAGAGGGAAAAATACTTTCTCAACAACTCTGTAAGAAAGGCGGTAAGAAATCATTCAGGTCATTGTGATTCTGGGAAATCGGCAGCCTGATCCCATGACCTCACCACCTGCCCTCCCAACTAAAACCCACTTCCACCACCCCGTGAGCAAAGCGGCCCCAGGCACCAGGACACGAGGGTGTCCAGCGCAGGAGTGGGCAGGAGCCCAGGTCAGAGGGCAGCACTGAGGGCCCCGCAGGCTCCCTCCATCCCGTGGGGTCTGCCCGTCTCAGAGGTGGGCTCCCCCCACAGAGACGCTCCACAGGCAGCAAAGGGGGAGGGGAGACCAAAGGGGCACGGGACCAACACAGCCACCAGCGTGTGCACATGTGTGTGTGCGCACAGAGTGAACAACAGAATGACAGCGCCTAAAACTTAAAATTCTCTATCACAAAAGACTTGCCAGAATCCTTGACAGGATTCTCTGTGGGCAAACTGAAGGATGCTGGAAGAGAAAATAGGCAAACAAAACACAGGGAAAAATGGCAAATCAGTGAAAATCACAAACAAGACAGCCTGAGCAGACAGATCCTGAGGCAGGAAGGAAGAGGAGGAAAGGGCAACAGCTACACAAACAACAGAAGGAAATTTCCCCGATTTGAAGACTCGAAACTGCAGACTAAAGCTCCTGGCCCAATTCCCGGCCAAACTCTCGGATTCTGAGAAAAACGCGCGATGCACACACTCACACTGACAAAGGATACGTGACTACGACTCGCGGCTACCACGGTCACAAGAACAGATGCTCACTTCACCCTGAGCTCCTCCAGCCAGTTCTCCAAGGGTCTGGCTCTCGCCACCACACAGGCTTCCCGTCTTCCTTCTCCAAAATCAACTTCCTCTCCTCTTTCTTTTGGTTTCACTGTGGTTGGCTCCTCTCCCTTTTCCAATTTCTTAAGAAGCTGAGAAATTATGATGTTAGTAAAATATTACCTCGAGCACATCATAGAAGAAGCTGTTGAATAAATAACTAAACATACAAACCAATATTGAGCCCAAATGTTTGAACAGCAAAAGAACGTAAGTTAACGGTCCAAAACCCAGGTTTTTGGTTTAATACACAGTGGAACATCCAGTCAAAAAAACACTTTGTCATCGCAGAAAACCACCTAGGATGGCTAATGTGATGAAAAGATGCTATACACCAATGAATCAAAGATTGTTACAAAACGGAATGTGCACGGTGATTCCATTTCTGCTTCTAGGCCAACACACTCAGAGAGCTGTCTGGGAGGCTCTCTGCAGTGCTGCATCTACAGCGATTATTTCCAGGTGCAGAACTCGGATGCCTCATTTCCTTTCGATTTTGGGGTCTAGTTTTTCTAAAATAAGCAAGTATGACTTTTGCAATAAGGGAAAAATAAACATTTGTTAAAAGGTTGCTTTATAGTGATGACTTTTAGAATAGTTTAGTTTTCAAAAGGGAAGGAGTACTTCTGAGAATTCTGTTCTCCCTCATGAAAGTGGATGTTTTAAATTACGGTGCAGCAAACTACACAGACGCAGTAGATTCAGTCAGTCCATTTAAGAATGGAGCTCACACGGGCAAACACTGCAGACTTCCTCATCAGGGAAGCCTGTCGGCCCAGGCTCCTCCTTCTGTGCCGCCTGCGTGGAATCTGGGAACCGAACGTTTCCTTTCAGATAATGTCCATCTTACTTTTTCTTTTTACAGCAGTAATAGCTGTAATAAACGCAAGCCACAGGGAGGTGGAAGAGTATATGGCCATTCAATTAACAAATAATCTGTGCACCTACGAAGTGTTTTTACTCACACTTCTGACACGAAACGTGCAGTGTCTTTTCTAACACTCCTGCAACTCTCCGGCACCAGCTGGGTGTTCCACCTTCACTTCAGTTCTGACACATCTACCTGAGTTAGTGTCAGATCCCACAAGGGCGGGCTCGTCCCACAAGAGAGCCCCCACTTCAGATGACAGTTTCAAGTCAGGGTGTCACCGGTACTTCTGAATAACCAGCTCCCATAACCTCCCTCCCCTCTGGTTTGATAATTTGCTAGAATGGCTCACAGGACTCAGGAAGGCACTTTTTTTGTTATTACCAGTTTATTACAAAGGACGTAACCTGTGAACAGCCATGCGGAAGAGAAGCACAGGGTAGGGCGGGCGGCATGGGGGTACTCAGAGACTCCAAGCCGGAACCCTCAGCACCTTGGTGTGCTCACTAACCCAGGAGCCCCATCTCTCTGGCGTTTCACGGAGGTGCCATTATATGGCACGATTGATTAAATCACCGGACACTGGTGATCGGCCTGATCTCCAGCCCGCCTCTCCTCTTGGAGGCTGGGGGTGGGACTGCAAGTTCCAACCCTCCAATCCCGCCTTGGTCTTTCTGGCGACCAGCCCCAGCCTAAGCTGTGCAGGGACCCCCAGCCCTCAGTTATCTCACTGGCATACAACACACTTATCACTCTGCAGATTCCAAAGGTCTGAGGAGCTGTGAGCCAGGAACCAGGGCCTGAGACCCTGCATGAGGCACGGGAACACGGCTGTGGATGAGACAGACACACCTGCACTGCAGGAAGTCAGAACTGACATTCTAGCTGAGGCAGCAGTGGTCACGTGGGAAGAGAATGGTGTGTACAGTGCAAAAAATATTAAAAGGGAAACAAATGAATGAGATAACCAGGCAGTACGGAATGTTGCGAACACATGCTGAAACTGGGCCATGGGGCACAGACATGTGGGCTGAGGGGAAGAGGTAGGGTCTGTGAGGGCTCTTTGCGGAGGCAAGACAGGGACTGAGACCAGACGGTGAGAAGGAGCCACAGTGTGTCTGGGGAAAGCTCCCTGTGGAGGAAAACAGGACAGAAGCTGGAGGCAGACTCAGCCCAGGCATTCAGGAGGAGGGAAGCCAGCCCAGCAGCCGCAGACAACAGTCGGCCACCAGCGACAGTGTGCTCACCCACGCAACCCAGTCACACACACCCTCGTCTGTGCTTACACCACACACATGTAACCTGTGGATACACACACACTTTTAAAAAAAAAGCTTTATGTGGAAGACCACACAATTTTCCTAGATAGTATCTGCGGCTTACAATTTATATATTCAGAAATTTTATTTGTAACTTTGGTATCCAACTTCTTATTTCAACTTGGGCTCACTGCTGAGTTGCGGAACAAGTGTTATGTTACTCTTTATTAACAACGAGGGTGTCTCACTGCCTTTCTGCCTTAGGCAGGTGATACAACTTTTGGCATTTCTCCACAGATTTTATTTTTCAAGTTTTTTAAAAAAAATTTCAATTCTCCAAATGATGTATAAGTCAGAGATCCCCACAAGTAAGCACCTGGAGCTGGGTGGCAGTACAGGTAAATCTCACCTGCACTGTCAGGCACAATCCCAGCCCTCCTCAGGACAGAAGCTGTGGTCGCTTGTCACTGCATTCACTCTGCCACCAAGAGTTTGTTTTACCAGCTTTGGCCAAGAATAACCCTTCTCTTGCTGCGTGTTTATGTTCTGATTTCTTTTTTTTTGTATGAAGGATCCTAAACTTACTTTTACTGACTGAAATTTGTTTTATTTCTTGGGCTTATTGTGGATTCTAATTGTATACTCAAAAGTATAAAAATAAAATGCTATATTCCAAATACTTTAATTCCTACTAAAAATTATAGGCAACAAGTTTCAATGGTTCTTTCTGAAACATTCTCAGTTTAAAAAGCAGCTGACAAAAGGGATTCTGAGAATGTAAGCACTGGGCATTACTCTTTGTTTAAAAAGGTAACTGAGAAGGTCAGACAACATGAGCACTCTCATGTCTATAAAAGGTAACAAAACGTACACCTATTTTGTCCCTGGTCATGACATGGCAAAGATGAATTTCTACAATGACAAAAACCTGCCCTATAACATTAAAGTTTTACTTTATTAATCTTCATTTTGTTATGGGGAATATATGTGCCACAATTTTGTTATGAAGAGATGTGTCTGTACACGCAAACAAGCATGGACAGACAGAAAACCGTGTTCTCATAGTGGCTTCCTGGGGGAAAGCCTGGATTCACCACTGGGCACCTACAGTTGCAGAGGGAGGGTGGGTCATCTTTCCTTGACAGTCTTGGCTGGGTTCCTCGAGTTCATCGATGTTATCAGAGTATGCAATTTTAAAACTACATAGATCTGTAGCCAATTCTTATCAAAGCCAACTTAAAAGAAACTTCTAGGATGACTGTTTTGGGGACAAAAGGTTTACTTATTCATCTTGCACACCTATTTTTTTTATCTTTGAAGCAAATGTGCTTGACAAACATCACCTGGTTCCTGTCCCACACCTTTTATGAAGTTGTATTTCAAAAGAATGTCCTTATACTTTAAAAAGAGACATTTCAAGAAATAATCCTCAGAAATTATGTTTTTCATCACCCTGTTCATCAGATGTTTCACGTTTTCCTTCTTCAGGGCACATTCCTGTCCGTTTGAAATTAAGCAGGGCCATAGCACTTGTTCTGCCCAATGGAACACGGACAGAAGTGGGCACATCTCTTCCATACGGAGGCATAAGAACCTGTGTGCAATCTACCAGGCCACACATCCCTGTCCCACTGTCACAAAGACTATGGGAGCAAATGCCAAGACAGAGCCTCTGTCAGCTTAGGTCACGGGACGACTACCCGGGGCACCACAGTCTCACAGCGGATACACAACAAGAACAGGAAATGAACTTCAGCTAAGCTAAACCAGTGAGATTTTTGAGACTATTTGTTACTGCAGCATATTCTAGACACTCCTAATTGATACAAATGGTTGTGTGTTTTTGTAGGGGTATTGTTTTTGGTTTCGTGTGTGTGTTTTTTTGAGACAATCTCACTCGTTGCCTGGGCTACATTGCCGTGGTGTCAGCCTAGCTCACTGCAGCCTCAAACTCCTGGGCTCAAGTGATTCTCCTGCCTCAGCCTCCCAAGTAGCTGGGACTACAGGCATGTACCACCATGCCCAGCTAATTCTTCTGTTTTTAGTAGAGATGGGGTCTTGCTCTGGCCCAGGCTGGTCTTGAACTCCTGAGCTCAAGCAATCCTCCCGCCTCGGCCTCCCAGAGTGCTAGGATTATGGTGTGAGCCACAGCACCTGGTCTGTAGGGGTATTGTTAAGAAATTGTTCTCTCCATTGCTAGTGAACCCCACAGGAAAAATTATTGTAGAGCAAAGCCCTAGAAAAATCTTCTGTTTTCCTTGAAGAACTAATATGTTTTCTCTTTGTGGGTAAAGCAAATTATGTTTCTGATCAACTTTTCTGTGTTTGACTGCCGAAAACATCAAAAACAAAGCTATAGTTCAATGATCTGTTTCCCACCCTTTCCTTTCCTAATCTGTTTTTCTCCAAGTCCTCACATTTTATTTTTTCCTTATATTATACGATTTTATTGAATCCCTATAAGGTACCTTAAATCCTTCGTGGAGTGAGGTAAGATATACATTAGGTTGAAATCTAGGTTTAATAAGCTCATTTGAGCAGGGTATTAAGAAGCTAAGGGTTGATCCCTATTCCGGCCAATACCTTTTACACAGAGCAAACTTCCCTCTATGCTTCAAACCGCACTCATAAATAAATGCATCAGTCACAGGAGCAAGCGGGCAAGAGGTACAGAACCCCAATGCTGCTGCCAAAAAATAAATGACACACCCAGTTCTGTGAGTCAGCCTTCACACGGAAAGGCTGAGCCAGCGGATTCTGAATATGTATTTTTTAGCTAGGAAAATGTAAGCAGAGGCCCAACAAACAGCAGTGTGGGGCCGGTGGTGCTGCCTGCTCCCTGCTCCCACCAACCCACCCACCTTGGCCTTCCCAACCCCATGTCCAAGGAACTCCTAGGGCTCAGGGAACACAATCTGAAAACTACCATTGTCGTATGGGAAAAAAGGAACTATAAAACAAGGGATTAGATTAATTGAAAATGTTTTTAAAATTTTAAAGAGCTAAAGTATCTAACAGGTTATAATTTGTATCACAGAACTATTTTTGGAAAAAGTAAATGAAATGTTTCCTCAAAATTACCTTAATCCTTATTTCTTTCTCAGTAGTCTTCTTCTGTTTATCTGCCTCTTTCCTTTTACATCTTTCTTCTTCTCTTCTTTTTCTTTTTTCTTCTTCCCGCAAGCGTTTCTTCTCTAACTCCCTCCTCCTCCGCTCTTCTCGCTTCTCTTCTCGAATTCTCTAAGGACGTGGAAAAGTATGTGTATGAACTGCCTGGGTGGACGTGGCAGAAGCAGGAAGGGTGTTCGTCAGGAAAAAGGCCAGACCTACCTGCTTTTCTAATTTTCTATTTTTAATATATTCCAAAAGAGGTGTGGTTCTTCTAGCTAAAACACAAAAATGGTAATGTAATATTTAACTCCTAAAATAAGATTTCTTTTCTTTAAGTACTTGTTTTCAATTTAATCCTTAAAATAATTAGGAGGACATTATCATTTTTTGAATTTACACAAGCAATACTGTATCCAGGGAAGTTTTTATTTCACTGCTATGAAGTTAAGTAATTTGAAGGCACCAGTAATTTTACACATAGTAGATATGTCATTCCTGATTCTTCAGGGAGTCTTAAAATATCACTTACAGAGAGTGTGTAAAAGTAAAATGAGTACAGTGCACTAAACTCCCCAATGTTACGAATATCTCCTCTTCAGTTTTTCAGACACCTTACTTAAATCATTAAATAACACATTTATATGTTCACTTTGATTCAATACATACTTTATTTTTCCCTTTTCTACTTTCCAGACAATGGTTTTTAACAACTTGGATTCCTGTAATTTCTTGTAACATACACTCCATAAAAATCAGGGTGACACGAAAGCTCTAGATTATGGTTTGGAAAGTGACCTGCGTGGCGCTGCTAGTCCTGCTCATTCAACAGGCACCACCACCACGCAATCAACACTTCCAGACTCTAACTGGACCCTTACCTTTCATGTCCCGACCTCTGACCTGACCTGGACGCTGGGTGCCCGCGAGCCGCAGGCCCAACAGTGCTGCCTCTGAGGGACCCAGGACCACAGACAGGAGGACAGGTGGGAAGGTGGAAGGTGGTTTGGGTCTATTCTGCAGGTCTTTAAGACTCAGATCAAATGGGCTGGGAAGAATCTCTGGATGTGCCTGAAAACTGACAAGACGTGTCTGGAATTCTGAGGGTTGGGAACTAGTCAGGAATTACAGGAGAGCCCCTGGCCAGGGACCCTAACTTGGAACTTTAAGGACCTCTGACAACATGTGTCAAACAGCCCCTGCTAAAGGAGCTCTGCCCCAGGCAGGTGGCTGTGGGGAAGGTGCCAGTGCAGAGCCCACAGAGAACTCGCTCTCCCCCAGGTGGCTCCTGTGTTGACCATGAACTCTGGCTCAGGGTGAGTAAAGCTGACTGGCTGAAGTAAAAGGTCGGCCTTTAGCAATGGGCAAATTATCTCAAATGAACCAGGGTTCCACTCTGCACTTGTCAGCCAGGAAAAGTGCAAGACCACCTTGGATGACCTATGGCCTGTGTGGGTGGGGAGGCTGACCCTAGACTCTACTGCTTTCCTTCCTCTTCTACAAAACATCTGCTCTGGCCAGGCGCAGTGGCTCACGCCTGTCATCCTAGCACTCTGGGAGGCTGAGGCAGGAGGATCACTTGAGCTCCGGAGTTTGAGACCAGCCTGAGCAAGAGTGAGTCCCCATCTCTACTAAAAATAGAAAAATTATCAGGGTATGGTGGCATGCACCTGTAGTCCCAGGTATGTGGGAGGCTGAGACAGGAGGATTGCTTGAGCCCCAGTATTAGAGGCTGCAGTGAGCTGAGATGATGCCACTGCCCTCTACCCAGGTCGAAAGAGTGAGACTCTGTCTCAAAAAAAAAAAAAAAAAAAATGCCCTGCTACCCACAGGATTGACAAGAAGCATAAATGACACCTTGTATAAGAAAGCGTTTTACACACCATAAAAGTACATTACTTATCAGATAGAATATACACAACCACGCAACAGAAATGCTGATTTAATCGAGAGTCATAACGACTACTGCCTACAGAGTACTCTTGCATACAGGCACTGTACCATGTGCTTTATACTTAATATCGCACAAAAACTTAGAAGGACACAGGGAAATGGATGCAGGACAGCTATGGGGCCAAGACCATGAGGCTGGTAAGTCTCTGAGGACCCTGCATGTGCACCACACAGGCTCAACACCAGAGTCCCTGCCACTGAGAGTTTACTAATATTTCCACCGAACCCTCACTTCTTCTTTTTTTGTGTGTTTGAGAGAGGGTCTCGCTCTGTCACCCTGGATGCAGTGGCACCATCGTAGCTCACTGCAGCCTCAAACTCCTGGGCTGAAGCGATTCTCCTGCCTCAGTCTCCCAAGTAGCTGGGACTACAGGTGCCACCACATCCGGCTAATTTTTCTATTTTTAGTAGAGACGGGTTCTTGCTCTTGCTCAGGCTAGTCGTGAACTCCTGAGCTCAAGCAATCCTACCATCTCAGCCTCCCACAGTGCTAGTGTTACAGGCATGAGCCACTGGCCCAGCTGACCCTCACTTCTTAGATTTGCTCTTAAGAACCCACTGAAGGCTAAAAGCTAAGAAAAGAAAAGGGCCATTTGCTATGAATTGCCCTAATAAGATTCACATTTGAGCAGGTGGAAACAGGAATCACAGAAACAGGCTCTCCAGCCTAGTCCTGGGATGAATTAGCTGCTCCCAGAAGGCACATCAGTCCCTGGTTGGTGTTTACAAAGTGCCAACTGCGCAGCCGCACAGGACAGACACCCCCTCCGCAGGGATGCAGCCCAGTCTGCTGGCCCAAAATGGCCCTACGTGACCGCTCCTGTGCAAAGGGACATTTAAGACAACGTGAGAAAGAAATGGGTGGGGAGGAAAGCCAGTTCTGTGAATAACGTCTCACCTGATTTTCCCAGCTCTTCTTAAATTTAACATGTTCTAAAAGCAAAGCTTGGTTTTGCCCCACAACCCTAACTGCTCCAGACAGACCCTGGAGTCTTAATTCTTCCTGTCCCTCACCCCCACCCCAGTCTGCCAGTCAGTCCTGCCCAGTCTGCTCCCAGAGCGCACTGCATTTGCCAGCCTGGCACAGACACCTCCCTGGGCCACGGCAGCCGTCTCCCCACCCTGCCTCTTCTCCAGGGTCCACAATCCATTCTGGGTGGGGTAACCAGAATGACGAGACAATCAAACCGTGTCGCTTCTGAAACACATCCAGAGCTCCGACCCAGCCTGCCCACCCAGTCTGACGGGCCCACCTGCTCTCCAGCGTGCTGCCCCTTGCCCATGCGCCAACCACATGAGCCTGCGTTCTGCCCTACACACCCAAAGCCCCTGGCCCGGTCCCTGCATTTGGGGCTTCCTTCTTCCACCGCTCAGCACAGTGGTCTCAGCTCACCACAGCTCAGAGGGGATCTCCTGGCCACGGTCTACCACATTATGCTGCTTCACTGCGTGTGTGGCACTCAGCACAAACTGAAACGCTCCGGCTCAGTTATTTCCGCACGCAGTGACCACCTGCCATCCCTGCTAGAAGGCACAGGCCTCTGCATCCTGTTTGCCAGCTGCCTCTCGCCCACGCTCAGAGCAGGGCCCAGACAACAGGCATCCTCAGCACAGCTCAGTATTTACCTCAGTGATTAAAAACCCTTTGAGCCACATATTAAATCAGCTGTTATAAAACATAAAAACTTCATTACTAAAGAAGAATGTTAGTGAACTATTTCAATAACATTAACCTTTCTTATCAATTTATTCAACAAACATTTACTCATTCCTAAACTCCTCTGTGTTGTAACTGCAAAGAAAAAAATATAGTTCCCCTGGGGAAGTGGAGGGATGAAGTCAGAGAGGAGTTTATATAGAGGTAGGTCAACAAATAAGAAGATAAATTATAAAGGGTGTGACTGTCGTGTCAACGAGCCTCGATGGGTGAGCAGAGACCGACAGAGAGGGGAGACACTACCAGGTGTGTTTGGGACGAAACCACAGCAGTCTGCCTGTTGACGGACAGTGGAGTTTCATGTCTATGCTTCAGTTTTGGGGGCACTGCTATGAGGAGATAACCATTTCTAAAATATATCACTTGCAGGTACAGGGTTGAAGGCTGGATTCAAACCAGGTTCTGTGCTCTGGCTGGCTTTACAAACTCCCTGAGTTTGTTTGGCTTGCTCAGGGGGCTTGAAAATTTTTTCTGAACAGCAGCAGGGTGACCTGACACATGAGCAGAGTTTCACTCTTCTGGGCTCCCGAGGCATCCTGGACACTGCTCTTTGCAAAGACACTGACTGTGACTTTGTGGCACAACAGTCCTTCCCTGACACAGTAGGTGCAGAGTGCTCACCTGTCCTTGCTGCTGCTCATTCAGAAGCACTGTAACTTAAACGAAATGACCATAACTAAAAAATCAGGTGCTCTCCCTCAACAAATGCTCAGAAATACTTCCCTAAACTGCTGTCTTGTCATTCTTTTGTCAAAACTAGAAAATACTCTACCTTCTGCTAAGCCCATAACAAGTTTCGATTTTTGTCATAATCATGAAAAAGAAGAAATACATACTCCATAAATAAACATCTCAATAAGGAAAAGAGAAAAAATGAGCACACAGACCAACAAGTTCTCGTGTCTTTGCCTCTATTTCTCCCAGCAGAGTTTCAGGGTTGGTACTGGCCTTCTCTTCCTCCACACAGTAAGTTTCTAAGAACTTCTTATACTCTGGATCTGTAAATTTAAAACGAGAAATGGAAAGTAAGCATAACCTTTCCCAACTACAGCAGGGAATTATGTTGGATCAGTGTACTTAACTTGGCACTTGGAAAGGACTTACCATCTTCGATGCTTCCGGTCTTGGCATCTCTTCTCTTCAGCTTCTTCTTGGCTATCTTCTGGAACGGAGCAAACTCCACCACCGCAGGGTATTCTAGGCCTTTAACAGGAAACACATTCCAAAGCATTCTGAAATTCTATTACATTCATTTTGGAAAATTATGATCCAGCTTACTTAAGGGTTAGGTGTAACGATGACGTGCTTTGCTACTGCTTAAATTACGATTCAATCACGTTTTCAAGCACCTGCAACCTCAGCATGTCAAACTCCAGATTTAAACAAAGTATGAACTGGTGGTAGAGGAGGAGCAATTATTTATTAAATGAAACAATTCATCACGTGGTGGTGGTGGTGATATAACTGAATACACTCAAAATCCATCAAATTTTTCATTTTAAAAGGCTGATTTTTACCATATGTAACTTACACCTCAATAAACCTGACCTCTCTACCCCCTACACTAAATAATATATCATTGGATTACCTTTAAATAATCAGGTTTCTTAGTTACATCTTAAACTTTCTAAGAGATTATCAATCTATTAGATAAGTTAAGGAAATTACTTTGCTCAAAAGAGACCCATGGCTAAAGGAGGGGCTTCAAAGGGTATATATAATATTCCAGGTAAGATTAGTTTCCAGTATAAAAGTTTAGAATGGAAGTCACTAGAAACCAATTTTGTCATTATGTGGCGGGGAAACAAACACAAGAGAAATGTTCACTAAGAGAATCTGCTATATGCTTAATCAACAAATGGAACATTTCTACCTTAGTACTAAACCCACTGAGTAACCATTTTTAAAATTGTCAGTTAGGGTCAGGTGACTATGACATTGTAACTCCCATTTACGTGGAAGACATTTTTGTGTCAACCTCAACTATCCAGAATAAAGTCAAGAATCAGGAGGAAGGCAGGGCACTGGACTGCAGGAAAGCGTCCACTCACTGCTGCGTCCACAATGCCTAGTACGTAATAGACACTTACTGGATGGCAGTCAACACACTCCCTGATTTCAAACTTCCTACAAAGCTACAGTAATTAAACAGTGATGTACTGGCATAAAGACAGACACATAACACCAGTGACCCAGAATAGAGAACCCAGAAAAATCCTTGTATACATGGTCAAATGATTTCAACAAGGGTCCCAGGGCCATTCAATGGGGAAAGGACAGTCTTTTCACAAACCGGTATTGGGAAAGCTAGACATCCACATGCAAAAAAATGAATTTGGACCTTTACCTAATATCACATACAAAAATTAACTCAAAATGAATCAAACCTAAATGTGAGACTTAAAACTATAAAACGCTTAGAAAAAAACATGGAAGAAAATCTCCATAATATTAGGTTTGATAATGATTCTTGATATGACACCAAAAGCACAGGCAACTAAAGTAAAAATAATAAATAGAACTACATCAAAATTAAAAGCTGCTGGGCATCAAAAGACACAATCAACAGAGTGAAAAGGCAACCTATGGAATGGGTGGAAATATCTGCAAATCATACATCTGATACGGGGTTAATATTCGGAATATACAGAGAACTCCTACAATTCAACGACAATTAAAAATGGGCAAAGGACACAATTAACACAATTGTGTTAACTAACATTAATGCCAAATAACGCAATTAAAAATGGGCAAAGGACTTGAATGGATAGAATCCAAAGATTCTATGCAAATGGCCAACAAGCACATGAAAAAATGCTCAACATCAATAATGGGCAGAGAAATACAAATGGAAACCACAATGAGATATCACCTCAAATCCGTGATGATGGCTAACGTTAAAAATAAGTGTTGACAGGCCGGGCGCTGTGCCTCACGCCTGTAATCCTAGCACTCTGGGAGGCTGAGGCAGGCGGATCGCTCAAGGTCAGGAGTTCAAAACCAGCCTGAGCAAGAGTGAGACCCCGTCTCTACCAAAAGTAGAAAGAAATTAATTGGACAACCGAAAACATATAGAAAATATTAGCTGAGCATGGTGGCGCATGCCTGTAGTCCCAGCTACTCGGGAGGCTGAGGCAGGAGGA
>CAUYRT010076788.1:0-36799 GCA_963574885.1 Lepilemur ruficaudatus
AGCTACTCGGGAGGCTGAGGCAGAAGGATTGCTTGAGCCCAGGAGTTTGAGGTTGCTGTGAGCTAGGCTGATGCCATGGCACTCTACAGCCCGGGCAACAGAGTGAGACTCTGTCTCAAAAAAAAAAAAAAAAAAAAAAAATTAGTTGGGCGAACATGAGTGGATTTAATTCTAGGTTCCTCCATTTTGTTCCATTGGTCTATGTGACTCTTTTAATGCCAGTGATATGCCGTTTTGGTTACTATGGCTT
Organism: Lepilemur ruficaudatus; assembly: GCA_963574885.1. NCBI lineage: Eukaryota > Metazoa > Chordata > Mammalia > Primates > Lepilemuridae > Lepilemur > Lepilemur ruficaudatus. The sequence continues at coordinate 251 of CAUYRT010076788.1, forward strand.
TATAGTATAATTTGAAATTAAGTAGTCTGACACCTCCAGCTTTGTAATTTTGCTTGGGATTGCTTTAGCTACTTAGGGTATTTTATGGTTCCATATGAATTTGAGGATTTTTTTCCTATCTCTGTGAAGACTGTCATTGGTATTTTGATAGGAATTTCATTGAATCTATAGATAACTGTGAGTTGTATAGAGAGTTTTGGCAAATATTAATTCTTCCAATCCATGAACATGAGTTATCTCTTTACTTTTTGTTTTCTCTTCATTTCTTTCTTCACCATTGTATAATTTTCATTATAGAGATTTTCAATTCTTTGATTAAATTTATTACTAGGTGTTTTTTGGGGTAGTTATTATAAATGAGATTGTTTTCCTGATTTCTTTTCCAGCTAGTTCATTATTGGTATAGAAATGCTACTGATTTTTATATGTTGGTGTATCCTGCAACTTTAATGAGTTCATTGATAGTTCTAAGTATTTTTTAATGGAGTCTTTAAGTTTTTCTAAATATAAGATCATGATGTCTGCAAACAAGAATAATTTGACTTCCTCATTTCCAATTTGGATGCCCTTTCTCTTGCCTAATTTCTTTGGCAAGGAATTCCAGTGTTATGTTGAATAGAAGTGGTAAAAGTAGGCATTCTTGTCTTGTTCCAGATCTTAGTGGAAAGGCTTTCAGTTTTTCCCTGTTCAGTATGATATTATCTGTGGGTTTGTCATATATGGCCTTTATCATGTTGAGATATGTTAATTCTGGGCCCAATTTATTGAGAGTTTTTTTTTTTTTAAATCTTGAGGGCATGTTGAATTTCATCTAGCACTTTTCAGCATCTATTGAAATTATCATATGGATTTTGGTTCTTGATTCTGTTGATGTGGTATATCACATTAATTTATAGGTTTATGTTGAACCATCCTTGCATCCCTGGGAAGAATCCCACTTGATTATAGTGAATGATCTTTGTAATGCGTTGTTTGCTTGTTTGTTTATTTATGTATTTTTGCATGTACACACTTCATTTTTAATTTATTTTTTAATAATTTTCATTTTAAAATATTAGGGCGTAAAAGTATTCTCGTTACATGAATGAATTATATAATGCTAAAGTCAGGGCTTTTAGTGTGCCTGTTACCGTAATAGTAACATTGTACCCAATAGGTAAGTTTTTATGCCTTACCCTCCTCCCATTCTTCCCCCTTCTTAGTTTCCAATGTCCTTTACACCAGTTTATGTCCATATGTACCCACTGTTTAGCTCCCACTTATTAGTGAGAACACATGGTGTTTGTTTTTCCATTCCTGAGGTACTTCACTTAGGATAATGTTCTCCAATCCCATCCAACTTGTTATATATGACATTATTTCATTGGTTTTTATGGCTGAGTAATATGCCATGGTGTGCACGTGTGTGTGTGTGTATGTGTGTGTGTAGATAGACACACACCCCACATTTTCTTTATCCACTTATCAACTGATGGGCATTTAGGTTGATACCACATCATTGCAATTATGAATTGTGCTGCAATAAGCATTTGAGTATAGGTCTATACTATAACATAGCAATTAAATAGACTCTAGAACAAATGGACCTAACAAACATTTATAGCACATTCTACCCTAAAACTGCAGAATATATATTCTTCTCATCAGTATATGGAATATTTTCTGAGATAGATTGTATGTTAGGCCACAAAACAAGTCTTAACAAATTTAGAAAAATTGAAGTCATATGTATCTTCTCAGATGACAGTGGAATAAAACAATAAATGAATTCCAAGAGGAATTCTCAGATACACAAATAAATGGAAATTAAACAACCTACTACTGAACAATCCTTGGATTATTGATGAAAGTAAGATGGAAATTAAAAAGAAAAATTCAAATTAAATGATAAAGCCTACAAAAGCTTCCAAAATCTACGGGAAATGGAAAAACCAGTGCTAAGCGGAAAATTCACAGCCTTAAATGCTTACATCAAAAGACAGAAAGATCACAAATTAGCAGTCTTATGGTATTGAATTTAATGTTTCCATTTTCGTCTTTGATTTTATTTATTTGAGTTTCTGGTTTTTTTTTAGTTTACACTAAAAGTTTGTCAATTTTATCTTTTCAAAAAACCAACTTTTTGTTTTGTTGATCTTCTTCAATTTTTTGTCTCTGTCATTTATCTCTGCTCTTTATTATTTATTTTTTCTATTTGGGTTTGCTTTATTCTTACTTTTCTGCTTCCTTGAAATGCATTTTTTAGGCTACTTTGAAGTCTGTTTTTTTATATAGGTGTTCATTGATACAAAATATCCTCTTGTACTGCTTTTACTATATTCTATAAGTATCGGTATGTTGTGTTTCCATTTTTATTTGTTTCAAGAATTTTTTTAGTTTCTTAATTTCTTCTTTAATTCATTGTTTGTTTAGGAGCATGTGGTTTAATTTCCTTGTATTTGTACAATATCCAAAATTCCTTTTGTTATTGATTTCTATTTTTATTCTGTTGTGGTAAAAAAAGATACTTGATATGATTTTGACTTTTTTGAATTTGGTGAGACTTGTTTTTTGACCTAATATGTGGTATATCCTGGAGAATGTTCAATGTGATGGTGGTAAGATGTGTATTCCACAGCAATTGGATTAAATGTTCTATAAATGTGTGTTAGGTCCATTTAGTCTAGAGTATACTTTAACTTTGGTGGGTTTTTTTGTTTATTTTTGCCTGGATGATCTGTCCATTACAGGACATTGGGTATAGAAGTCCCCTACAATTATTAAATCGCCATCTGTTTCTATCTGTAGATCTGTTAATATTTTCTTTATATATTTGGGCCCTCTGATGTAGATAATTACTTAACCACAAGGGAAGATAACAAGAAAGGAACAAAGGGACAGATGATTTACAAAACAACTAGAACAAAATGGCAGTAGTAATGTCTTACCTATCAAAAATAACATTAAATGTAAATGGACTAAATTCTCTAATTAAAAGACATAAAGTGGCTAAATGGATTAAAAAACAAGACTCAAAAAATGCTGCCTATAAGAAACTCACTTATAAAGACACACATATACTGAAAATGAAGACATGGAGAAAGATACTTCTTGCAAATAGAAACCAACAAAGAGCAGGAATAGCTGTACTTATATTAGATAAAATAGACTTTAATACAAAAAACTGTAACAAGAGACAAAGAAGGTCATTATATAATAACAAAGAAGCCATTTCAGCAAGAGGATATAATAACAGTAAATATGTATGAAGGATCTACTCTAAGCTCTCTTACATGACTATTTCTAGATGTTTGTTCCTTACCACATGAGTCTCTCTCCTTTGGGCTGCTCAGAATAGACATGAATTCTCCTAGAGTGAGTGATCCAGGAGAAAGTCTTGAGAAAGAAAGAGAAACGAGGAAGGACACAAGGAAGGGAGAGATGCCAGAAGAAGAGGAAAATCCCAAGATGGAAGTGTAATTCTGTTTTATAACATAATCTCAAAAGTTTTACACCATGACTTTTACCATACTCTCTTGACCTCACAGATCAGTCTTACTACAATGCATAAAGGAATATACCTTTCACAGTATATATACCAGAAAAGGCAGGGATTTATTTAAAGTAAATGGTATTACTTTTAGTAAAAATTGACCATAATTAAGTAGCATAAAATAAATGATATTTACATTAAGTATAAATAAGTATATCAAAACTGTCAAATTCTTTTAACTGTCGGTAGCCCTATGTTAATGCTCTGAATATCATAGTCATCAAATGACTTTTAAATGTAGTGTAAAAGAATTCTCTAATTCTTCATTAAAAAATGCTTCTCATCTTCAGTGTTTTTTTTGGTGAAGATTTAAATAAAATGTTTATTACTTTTAAATGAAATTAAAAACTATAGTATATAATCATTTTAAAGAAATATATAATCATTTTCTTGTATACGAATTATCTTTCCTACAAGTACTTATCTTTAACATAACAGTAATAGATTAATAATAAACTTTATCCCTGAACAGTAAAATTTTTTATTCTGCTGTATTTTTTATTTTTGTGAAATTTTAGCATTGATTCTTTTCCCCTAGAAGTTTAAAATGAAAATTACTTCAATAGTCATTTCATTCTCTTGGGACCTAAGTAGGATTGATGTCATGTCATGGGTACAAGAGATTCTGTAATGATTGACTGACCTATTTATTTAAGAATGAGACAGAGTCTCACTCTGTCACCCAACCTGGAGTATAATGACATCATTATAGCTCACAGCAACCTCAAAAACTCCTGGGCTAAAGCAATCCCCTTGCCTCAGCCTTCCCAGTAGCTAGAACTGCAGGTGTATGCCACCAAGCCTGGCTAATTTTTTAAATTTTTTGTAGAGATGGGGTCTTGCTATGTTTCTCAGACTGGTCTTGAATTCCTGTCCTCCCTAATCCTCCTACCTCAGCCTCCTAAAGTGCGAGGATTACAAGCATAAATCACCTTGCCCAGCCTGTGATAACTTTAATGTAGCCAAATTTGTTATAGCATTTCTTTTTATTTTCTTAAAATAACAGAGGCATAACTGATTGAATAACTTTATTTTATTGTTCTAGGTCTCCTAAAAACCCAGAACAGAAGATTATTAAGAGAGTGATTGCTCTTGAAGGAGATATTGTAAGGTAAGCACTTAAACTGTTGTTTCTGAGTTCAGGTTTTAAATATCTACGTGGTTGTTCAGTTTTAAATCGCATTACTTGGGAAGTGCATTTCAATTCACAGGGCCAAAGATTCAGAGACATCCCAGATGAGCTGATACATCTTTAGTGAGCATCATTAATCATTTCAGAATGTAAGGCTTAAATAAGTTTACTGATCAAATTGTCATTCTTTAATTATGAGGCATAGGAGAAATATTAATTATAGTATAATAAAATTAACCACATACTCTAAAATGACCATTAAATCATTGTTTTTCAGATATTAAAATTAGCACAATTATTTTAAAATTGTAATGTCAAGGTTCATTTTAGAAAAATTCAAGAACATTTTCTTATTTTAGAAGCTAATACAGAAACTAAGAGTAATCTTTTATAATCATAGAGATGGGGAAAATTGCAAAGGATATGAAACAGAAACTTCTGAATCAGTGACAAGAATGGAAGCTTTAGATAATAACATTGTAATAATCACGTATTTAATATGCATCCTGCAATAATATTTATGCTACTTTCTGATAAATCAAGAAAATGTTTGAGATTCAGCAAGTAAATATTTATGTGACATGATATGTCTCATTTTGATTGCTTTATATAAATAAGTTGTAGCCAGATCTATACAATGTGGTAGCCAAAATGCTTTAAAAACTACATTCAGAAAGTTTTATTATCCTGTTTTCTCAGAACTCTTAATCCTAAAGTATGTGTATTAATGATCGTACATAAGCAATCTCAACAAAATGAACCTCAGTTGGTTTTGGAGCAGAATTTAGGCCCACAGTTCTCAAAAGATGGCCTGAGGATCCTGGGAGATCTCCAAGACCCTTTTAAGGGGGTCTTTGAGATCAAAACTACTTTTCTAATAATACTAAGACATTATTTTCCTTTTTACCCTCATTCTCTAGTGTCTGCACAGCAGAGCTTTCCAGATGTGTGATATTGCAATAGATTGAATGTAAGATCTGTTTCTCATTTAGCCAGACACTAAAAATATTTGAAAACTGTGAAGAATACCGCTCTCCTCACTATTTTTCCTTTGTTTTGAAAAATAACAATTTTTATTAAAATATATTTGTTATTTTAACATGGGCTTATTGTTATTTAAATTGAATCAATACATAAAGATTTTTAGAAATTCTTTATTTTAATATCTAATGTGGTAAGTACTAGTATGCACATAAGCAAATGTCTCTGGGATCTTCAATTATTTTTAAAAGTATAAATGAGTTCTGAGACCAAACAATTTGAGAACTTGTTGATATAGGAATCTATGGCACAAATTTTCAGGTAAGGATTAACTGCTCCTTAGTAGCCTGCATGATATTAACGAAGCTATTGTATTGGGGTGTGGTTTGCATGATTTATCTTCATGGATATTTGGTCTTTTTTTCCTTTTAAAAGATTTTTTGAGGTATAATTTATATATGAGACCATTCTCCCATTTTAAATATACAGTTGAATGAATTTTAGTGTGAATTTATACAATTGTGCATCCCTCACCACAATCTAGTTTTTGAACGCTTCTGCCTCCTCTGCGAGTTCTTTCCTGTCTATTCGCACTTAACTTCAGCTTCCACTCCCAGTCACAGGCAGCCACAGGTCTGCTTTCTGTCTCCATAGTTTAGCTTTTTCTAGAAATTTTATTTAAATAGAATTATACAATATATAGTCTTTTGTGTTCATTTTATTTTTTTAACTTAGAAATATGTTCTGTATGTTTCTCTGTGCTGTGCATGTTATCTATAGTTCATTTTTGTTTCTGAGTATAATGCATTATACGGACCTACCACATTTTGTTGATCTGTTCACAAGTTAATACACAGTAGGATTGTTTTCAGTTTGGGGATATTATGAGTAATATGATGGGTATTTGTATAAATACTATAAACAGTTGTGTCTTTGGTGGAAATATGTTCTCATTTCTAGTGGGTATATAGTCAGCCTTCCGTATCTGTGGGTTGAGCATGCCTGGATTCAGCCAACTGTGGATTGAAATTATTCAGAAGAAAAAAAAGGGTGGTTGTGTCTGTACTCAACATGTACAGACATTTTTGTTATTCTCTAAACAACACAGTATAATAACTATTTATATAGCATTTATGTTGAATTAGGTATTATAAGTAATACTGAGTGTTATGGTAAGTATGTGTTTAACTTTTTAAGAAACTGCAAACTATTCGAGAAAGTGGCTGTACCATTTTATGTTCCACCAACAGTATACAAGAGTTCTAGTTTCTGCACAGCCTTGCCAGCACATGGCATTGTGAATATTTTGAATTATAGCCATGCTAGTGAGTTAGAGGTATAATCTCATTGTAGTTTTGATTTGTGTTTCTCTGAAGATTAATGGTACTGAACATTTGTCCATGTGCGTGCTTGCCATTCACGTATGTTCTTGGGTAAAATGTCTCTTCAAATCATTTGCCCACTTTTGTATTGGGTTATTTGTATTTTGAGTTCTAAAATGTTCTTTGATTTTGATTATTTTAATAGAGTGAGCATTTGGGGAAGGTGTGTGTAATGCTGTGATTTAAGTCAGGAGTAAGTGTGTAAGTATAAAAGGGCTTAGTTATCATTTCTTGTAATATATGCATTCTAAATTGGAAGAACTAGGTGACTTTTTTTTTTCTTTTGAAAGAGCCTATCCAGCCTTCTGATTTCTGTAGGAAAGTAGGAAGAGAAGTAAATTCAGAAAACCATTTGATATGCAACCATAAATATCCAAAATATACTTCTTATAATTGGAAAATAATATATGGATATCATGTAAATGCCATTCAAAGAAGAGTCAGCAAACCTTGAAAACATTACACTAAGTGAAAGAAGCCAGTCGCAAAAGATAAAATATTATATGATCCCATTCACATGAAATATCCAGAATATGCAAATTTATAGAAACAGAAATAGATTAGCAGTTCCCAGAAATAGATTAGCAGTTCCCATGCTATTCCCCCTATTAGCATGGAATAGGGGGAATAGGAGCTACTACTAATGGATACAGGGGTTTTAGGATTTAGTTACACTTCCTGTAGGTTTTGGGAGTATTTTTATTTGAATTATACATAATTACAAACTAGAGAAGGAACCATAATTTTTTCAGAGGTTAAGCCTGTTAAAGGCTTAACCCAGTCTTCTATTTAATGTTCTGTTAGTCACTCTCCTTCAGGTTGCAGAAACGAGATACGTAGAGAAATACAGCTTACAGAGCACTTACTTTAAAGATACCCAGGGAAGTAAGGGCAATAGGCCAAGCCGCAGCGTAGCCTCACTGAGGAATAGGAACGGTGGTGCAGCAGGACTTCCAGTTTCTGTCACTTGTGCCCTCTGTCTCCTGGCATGTTGCGTTTGCCTGTCTCCTCTTTGTTTTGGTTGGCTTTTACCCCGTTGCCAACTGCTGACTTCCTTGGGTGTAGTACCTTATGTCTAAACTACCTGAGAGAAAGAAATCTGAGTGTGCTGCTTTGTGGTACAGATCTCGGACCTGTCCACCTGCTGGTCAACCAGCTGATTGGCTACCTTTGGGTAAGTGCCCCTCCCTGGCCCAGTCATCTGCAGCAGGTAGACCAGTGACCTGGGACACTCCCTGTTAGTCATAAGGAACCTGCTGGGAGAGGCTTATAGGTATGAGAGATACCATGAGTCATTCCAGAACGAAGCATTGCAATTAGCAGTCACTTTTCTCAGCATTACCTTTTAGGAAACCTCAGTTCAATAAAACCATAATCTGCTCTCCTTAGTAGTTGCCTTGACATTACCCTCTGGGGAAGACAAACGTTTTAGTTTTTAATAACAGAAATAACACAAACTTCTAAAATTCAAAATGCAATAATGAATATTCTTGCACACATAACTTTTTACATCTGTGTGGTTTTGTAGACTAGATAGCTGGAAGTGAAAATATTGGGTTGAGGTATGTTGTTATTAATTATGGCTGTTGTTATTTTTAGTTGTAATGTATACTGCCAAATTTTTCTCCCAAGAGGTTTGTGTATATTTATACTCTTATCAACAAAGCATGAAATTACCCTTCAGAGAAAATTTATTTAAAGGTCATGTGCAATGGGGAAGTTATGGACTTAAGATTCAGAAGTTAAAACATTTCAACACAAATTTTAAAATTAGTTTTAGATGATCAGGTTATATTTATCAAGCCGGTGAACTAACCATGTAGACCTTCGTACCATCCATTTAATGAGCAGTAGCCTAGATACTAGAGAGACATAATGAACAAGAGAGACAAGGTTCCTGCCCTCGTAACGCTTACATTCTTGTGGTTGGAAGCAGACAATAAACAAATATTAATATATAACACATATTGCAATGACATGGGTGAGAAATGCTGTGAAAAAAATAAAGTAGGAAAAGATGTGCAGAGAGACGGTGAGGGCCTTGGCCTTCTATTTCAGGTGGGATATTCACTGACAACTTCTGTAACACAAAGATATTTGATCAGACTCAAGGGAGTGAGGGAGAGCGCCATACTGGTATCTGAGGGAAGGACCATTCAAATCAAAGGAGTAACAAATGCTAACCTCTCAGGATACTTATTAGGTAAGTTCAAGGAATTGCAAGAAGCGAACAGGGTTAGACCTTATCAAAGGAGGGAAATTGAGGTAAGAGATTAGATCTAAGAGGTTTGCAAAGCCTTGTTGGTCAAAGTAAGGATTTTTTATTTATTTTAGTAGGATGGCAAGCCAGCAGAGGCTTTTGAACTTTGTTAGCAATATGATCCGATTGGCATTTTTAAAGGATCAGTTTGTGCTGCTTGAAGAGTAGGCTGCAGGGGGGCAATCTGACTCAAATAACTGGCATTTTATTTTTCTCTTGAGAAAATAATATTTAAGCTCTTGTAAAATAGTTAAGTATCTTTGTTTATGACATGCATGATGACTACTTTGATTTGTTATTTTCAGTGACTCAGATAAAAGCAGTCACGTTATCTATAAGCTCAGTCATCATAATGACATTGACAAGGTGAAAAGTAGAGTTGAAATACTTTTTCAGAGAATTGAGCCAAATATTCTTAAGATTGTAAAAGATGAGACTTTCAGAGATCTGAACTTCCTACTTCGATGTCAGCATTGATTAAAATCACAGGGCAATTGCTTGATTCTGAGGATCTCATAGCTAGCAATGTAGTCACTCTCGTAATGTTGACCCAAATGGGTATGCTTATCTGTAACACTGAACTTTAAAAAGCTAATGATAGTGATATTTAGACAGACTCATTAATTCCACCAAAATGTTTTTATAGTTATTTGTTTTTTCTTATTAATTTGTTATGATTCACATAGAAGCATTGTTTTTGAGAAACATAAAATGTATGTAAAGCACTAAACTGCAGCAAGCCAATGCGAATCAACCACAGTTGAAATTTTTAAGGCATTGACTTTTTTCCTTAGTCTTTTTTGTTTTTAGAGACAGGGTCTCATTTTATCGCCCAGGCTAAAGTGCAGTAGTGTCATCATAGCTCACTGCAACTTCCAATTCCGCGGTTCAAGCAATCTTCCTGACTCAGCTTCCTGAGTAGCTGGGACTACAGGTACACACCACCATACCCAGCTACTTTTTCTATTTTTTGTGGAGACAGGATCCTGCTATGTTGACCAGGCTGATCTCAAACTACTGGCTTCAAACAATCCCTCCAACTTTGGCCTTCCAAAGTGCTAGGACCAGAGGCATGAGCCACCACGCCTGGCCAACATTTTTTCTTGAGATGCTTGTATTTCTGTTTCATGGATCTCCTCTGCCTAGTTAGAAATGAAGCCCAACATAACTTCTCTTCTTACTCGGTAAAATATGCTTTACAAACTTTTGAAATCTGGGGCTCCAGGTAGTTAACAACCTCAGTGAAGCAAAGGAATGGAGTCTTTAGTTAGTCCCCAGTGAAGACGGTGACCATGTAACTCATCACCTAAACTGGAACACTTTCAGACTAAAAAGAGGATGATATTAACTATTAAATTAGGAAATTAGCATAAATGGGACTGCCAAGACAAACTGGACCAAATAGTGACCCCTCCAATGATTATAATTTACTTCACATAATCTGATTTTGTTTAGTTTGTGGCCCACCCTGTTCAGGAGAATTCCAAGAAGTATTCATAGGAAATAGAATCATTTCTTGGCCCCAGGAAGGAATCACATACAGAAGGAACAACGGTGTTGTCAAGAAGTGTGTCCTGCTCACAACGCAGTCGTTTTTGTGCTTGTGAGACAGGGCAAGGCTTTCTTCAACTCATGTTGATATTGCAGAATTGTCTGAGGTAGAAAATCATGAGACTTTTCTCACTGGAAAATAAGTGATAATTCATTTTCAAGTCTAGAAACTATGTGGTAAAGTGTCAAAATACCCTAATTTATTAAAAATAACTTTCTGGTATTAGCAAAAATAAATCCATTGAGTCACTAGAAATTAAACATTGTAAAGCCTGATGATTTTGAATGTACTGTTGAACATGGGGAATCAATATTAGCCTATCACAAATGGTTGAATCATATTATGTTCCAGCAAATGATGAAGCTTTATAGGAAGAAAAACAGAACTAAATTGAGTTTTCACCAGTAAAACTACAAATGATGCTTGTTTAATAACTTCTTCTTTTTTTTATGGTTGGTGCAGTAGCTCAGAATAATACAAGCCTAAGATACCCATATGGCTCTTGTTGAAGACCATGCACTGATTTATGTCATTTTTGGTAGATTAGGATTTAGTGATGCTTTCTATCCTGAAGAGAAGGAGATATGAAAAGAAATTTCTGTCCAGGACCCTGATAAAGATTGGTGAATAAAGTGTTTCAGATCATGGAAGCCAATAGTTTCATTTTATAGATCTCAAGTGAAGCTGGATAGGTAGTTCTTTTGAAAACAGAGGATACTTACACACTTAACAGGTTTTCAGAAATCTCTGAGGCCCTTAATTGTGGTTTAATATCAACCCTGAATTTTTCAAAATCAAAATGGCACCGTGCATCCTTGTTTAATATTTAGAGTTTGACCAATGCTGCCATTTAATAGATTAGGGCTTGAGCAGGGAAATTAAGTGTCTTGGGGTCTGTTCAAGGATTTAGTTGCCACCAAATAGGAGGCATTTGTGAAAAATCATCAGTTTCCCTCTGATGTCACCTTCAGAAACTATTAATATAGTCTAGGTATTCTTCTTGCTAAGGAATTATAATTCTTCCTTACTAAAGAATTATAGATTGGTAAACAACCCATACCTTTATGGAAATATTTTTCTTTGATATACTTGTAGGTGATTACTTATATTATTGCTGTATAAGTGAATAATAAAAACCACATGTCTTAGGAATAGGCATTTCTATCATCAGAGGCAGGCAATCAGTCACCTTAGGTTTATATATAGAAATGTTGATCTTGATTTTATATCAAAATTAATAAATGTTATAAATGTTGATTTTTTTTTAAAGTCCAAATTATTTCTGTAATCAGTTTGGCAATGTAGGGAGCTTTCTGGAGGTACTACATCTAGCGTAGTGTGTACACTTTCATCTAGGAGGGTGGGACAGTTGCTGAATGTCAATAGACCGTTTAGATTGAATTGCTCTTTCTAATAATGGTGACATCTGTTACTGGTGTTCTCCCCACCCATCAGTGGTTTTTCTGAATGGTTTCATTTTATACCTTTGTCCGCTTGTCTTTTAAGCAGAGTTCTTTAGATGTGAAAATCTTCCATATCGATTCATTTATGAATAGTCATTCATCTATTCATTCAGTATGATGTAGAGGCCATGAGCACAAGCTACGAATTCATATTGCTTTGATTCAGATCCTACGTTTGTCACTTACTATGTTACTTTGTCAAATTACTTAATTCTCTAAACCTAATTTTCCTCATCTGTAAATTGGAAATTGTAGTAGTGCAAACTCCATAGAGCTTTCTTGAGGATTGTATGAAAGAATGGATATAATTTGTTAGCATAGTGCCTAGCACTTATGTGTTGAGTAAATATCAGATAATAGAAGTAGTTGTGATTTAATCATTGTTTGAGTGCCTTGGTATTTACTATGTGCTAAACAATGTGCCAGGTTATGGGATGATAAATACTAAAATCCATAGATAGCTCTTGCCCTTAGGAAGCTTATAGTCTGACGGAAAGACAACAAAGTCAACCAAGGAGATACAGTATAACAAGAAAATTGTCATCATGGAGATGCACTAAAGCCTCTTAGGGCTGAGGAGGAGGAGCATTTGGTTGGTCTAAGGAGCTGAGCTGTATTGGGAGACAACTTTCCAGTTGAACTTTGAGATGAGGAGACCTACAGCCTCCTTTTTTTAATTTTTTTTTTTTTATTTTTGCATCCATTCCAGCAGAATACAGCCTCCTCCTTAATTGCCAAAGTAACACATGCTTAGTATGGAAAATTCAAACAGTATTTGAGCATATGAAGTGAAGTCACAACATCTAAACAGAAGTATTAGAACCATTATGTCCTTTCTAGGTAGTCCATGGGCTGAAATAACTTAGATACTTCAGGTAGGATCAGTTAGGAAAAATCTCTCCAAGAGGGAGCCTAACAGAGTGATCTAATCTGGCTCTGTTCTCATCCACATCTCCTTGCTTCTCTCTGTAAACAGTAATCAGTTTCTAACTTTTGATGCCTTTAACAAAACTTCTTTTGTGTTTTTTTGGGATGGCTTTGGAACTTTTTTTGGGATGGTTCTGCCACGAGTCTCACCTCTTTCCCCAATACAGATAGAGAGTGAAATGTCATGTTGCCTAGCAGGAACACATTGCTCCTAGAGCTGCTTAGTGCATTTGTATATTAGCCTTCTTTACTTCTGGTTCAGTTGCATTTCTTAGTAGTATAACTTTCCAAAGTTATGAACACCAAGTAAAAATATAGAGAAATACTAACTTTTGTGCACTCCTTTGAACTAAATATTGATTTTTATTTTTTTCTCTGCCCACAGTAATGTAAGTCTGTCAAATATTTTGAAAAGACATATAATTATCTCAGTAGGGAGCTCAAAAGATTGTCTTTTAAAATACCTTTTTAAAACTAAGCTTAAGAAGCATGTCAGAAAGATTCAAGAATATTTCAGCGTGAATAATTGCTTAATAATTAAGGAACAGATAGGTGATCTATTTTTGTGCAATTTCAGTTAACCTTGTTTAAATTTAACATTGACCACTACTACTCTTTTAAAATGTTTAGAGGAAAAATTTCATGCAGGGAGCAGATATGTTCAAGATATTGATATAGTTATGGATGCTTTTACATGTTTATACAAATTTTTTTGTATAAAAGATTTTTTTAGATGTCTGTGGACAATAATGGGTAGTTTGATGTAGTAGACAGAGTGTTATACTTGGAGCAAGATGATGGAAAGTTAAATTTCAGCTCTGTTCCTTACAAGCTGTGTGATTTTAGGAAAGTTATTGACCTTAGTTTGATTTATTTTTATATCTTTATTTTCAGGGTTATTTTGAAGACCAAATAAGATTTTTAAAAATATGTGTACCAGTACATTGTGAACTTTAACACACTATCAAAATTTAGTGTATTTTTATTAATAGATCATATTTGTACATATTTATGGGATACATATGATATTTTGATACATGCATACAATGTGTAATGATCAAATCAGGGTATTTTAGAAGGAACAGCTAGTCAAAAATATCAGGGTATTTGAGATATCCATCATCTTAAGCATATATCTTCAAATTTTTTCTTCTAGCTCTTTTGAAATACACAATCTATTGCTGTTAACTGTAGTCACCGTACTGTGCTACCAAACACTAGAACTTATTCCTTCTATCTAACTCTATATTTATACCCATTAATGAACTTCTTTTCATGCTCCCCCCAGACAGACTTCCCAGCCTCTAGTAACTATCATTCTACTTTATCCTCCATGATATCAACTTTTTTAGTTCCCACGTATGAGTGAGAACATATGATATTTGCTTTCTGTGCTTGGCTTATTTCACTTAAAATGATGACCTCCAGTTCTATCCATGTTGCTGCCAATTACAGAATTTCATTTTTTTTATGAGTTAATAGTATTCTGTTGCATATATCTACCACATTTTCTTTATCCTTTCGTCTGTTGATGGACACTTAGTTTCATTCCATATCTTGGCTTTTGTGAACAGTGCTGCAATAAACCTGGGGGTGCAGCTATCCCTTTGATATATTGATTTCCTTTCCTTGGGATAAATACCTAGTGGTGGTATCGTTGGATCCTATGGTAGTTCTATTTTTAGTTTTTAAGAAATCTCCATACTGTTCTATAATGCCTCTACTAATTTACATTCCCACCAACAGCATATAAAAGTTGTCTTTTCTCTGTATCCTTGTAAGTATTTGGGTTAAAAGGATATCTCATTGTGGTTTTGATTTGCATTTCTCTGGTGATAAGTGATGTTGAGCATTTTTTCATGTATCTGTTGTCCATTTGTATGTCTTCTTTCGAGAATTATCTATTGAGATTCTTGGTCCACTTCTAAATAAGATTATTTGTTTTTTTTCCTTTCAAGTTGTTTGCGTTCCTTGTATATTTTGGATATATTCCCTTTTCAAATGAATAGTTTGCAGATATCTTCTGCTATTCAATAGGTTGTCTCTTTACTCTGTTGAATGTTTCCTTTGCTGTACCTGAGCTTTTTAATTTAATATAACCCCGTTTTGTCTATTTTTGTTTTTGTTTCGTGTGCTTTTGAGATCTTAGCCATAAGATCTTTGCTTAAATTCAGGTCCTGTAGAATTTTCATCTAGTAGTTTATAGTTTTGGGACTTACATTTAAGTATTTAATCTGTTTTGAGTTTATTTTTATATATGGTAAGAGATAAGGATCATTCTTCTTCATATGGATCTCCAATTTTCCCCACACCATTTACTGAAGACAGTGTTCTTTCCCCTGTGTATGTTCTTGGTACTCTTATTGAAAATCAGTCAGGTGTAAATACATCTGTTAGTTCCTCAGTGGCTTAGCCTGAAGTTGTTATTAGAGGCTGTGATGTGGCTTTGCTGGGGGTAGGAATGCCAGATGGGCTAGTCCTCAGGCCCCATTGGTGCTAGCGGCAGATCGAGCATGCCAGTCTTTGGGCCCCTTGGGCAGTGCATGCAGATGTTAGTGAGTCCAGGAAGACTGATCCTTGGGCCTCCAGGCAGCTTGTTCAGGAGCTAGCAATGGCAGTGATTGGTTGAGCAGGAGGGTGGGTTGTCTTGGGAAGCGCCATGCGGATAGCAGCAGTGGTGACAGCCCAACCATTGGGCCCTTAGGCAGCACATGCAAGCACCAGTGGTGGTGACTGTGGAATGCTGGGTGGGCCAGTCCTCAGGCTGCTGGGAGATATGCATGGGAGCCAGCAATAGCAGGTGGGGGAATTAATCCTCAAGGCCACCTGGCTCTTCTCTGAGGAGGAGGTGAGTGCCCGGTGCCTCTAGTCAGCCATCTTGAAGTCCCTCCCCTTACATGTTATTTAACAGTTTTCTATTTGGCTTTTGCAGAGGTTAGGACAGTGTCTTGCTCATTTGAAATTATCAGATGTATTTTGTTGTCACTGTTGAAATAATTTGATTTTCTTGCTAGGTTAACATGTAACTCCATATTTTGTGAATTCTTAAGTTGGGAGGAACAAAATCACTTTAAATTTTCTTAATTTAAATTTTAAATTATAGTGAAAACACTTCATAGGAAATCTACCCTCTTGACAGATTTTTAAGTGTGCAATACAATATTGTTAACTAAAGGCACAATGTTGTGCAGCAGATCTCTAGATCTTGCTCATTTTGTATAACTGAAATTTTATGCCTATTGATTAGCAACTCCACATTCTCACCTGCACCAGCCTCTGGTTACCACTATTGTACCCTCTGCTTCTGTGAGTTCGACTACTCAGGTACCTCACAAAATGGAATCGTACAGTATTTATCCTTCTGTCACTAGCTTAATCCATTCGACATAAAGTCCTCAGGGTTTATTCATGTTTTTGTATATGGGAAAATTTTCTTCATTTTTAATTAAGACTGATTAATATTCCAATGTATTTATATACCATATTTTCTTTCTTTTCTTTTTTTTGTTTTTTGAGACAGAGTCTCGCTCTGTTGCCTGGGCTAGAATGAGTGCCGTGGCATCAGCCTAGCTCACAGCAACCTCAAACTCCTGGGCTCAAACAATCCTTCTGCCTCAGCCTCCCAAGTAGCTGGGACCACAGGCATGTGCTACCATGCCCAGCTAATTTTTTCTATATGTTTTTAGTTGGCCAATTAATTTCTTTCTATTTATAGTAGAGACAGGGTCTCGCTCTTGCTCAGGCTGGTCTTGAACTCCTAACCTTGAGCAATCCGCCCACTTCCACCTCCCAGAGTGCTAGGATTACAGGCGTGAGCCACTGCCATATTTTCTTTATCTACTCATCAGTCAACCTGTTAGGGTTGATTCCACATCTTGGCTATAGTGTTGCAAATTTTGTTGCAAATAGTGTTGCAAAGAGCATCTTTGAGATCCTGGTTTTAATTCTTTTGGATAAATATCCTGAAATAGAATTGTTGGATCATATGGTAGTTCAATTTTTAAGTTTTTGAGGAAGCTCCATACTGTTTTCCATGGCAGCTGCACCATTTCACATTCCCACCAACAGTGCACTGGATAGTCAAAACAATCTTGAGAAAGAAGAGCAAAGTTGGAAGCATTACCTTTCCTGATTTCAAAATGTATTACAAAGTTACAGTAATTAAAACAGTATAGTATTGGCATAAAGACAGACATATAGACCAATGGAACAGAATAAACAGCCCAGAAATAAACCAATGTATATACAATCCGCTGATCTTTGACAAGGGTGCCAGAACAATAGGGAAAGGACAGTGTCTTAAACAAATGGTGTTGAGAAAACTGAATATCCACATGCAGAAGAGTGAAATTGTACCTTTATCTTATGCCAAACACAAAAATCAACTCAAAATGTATTAGACTTAAAAATAAGACCTGAAAAAGTAAAACTCTTAGAAGAAAACATATTGGCAAAGCTTCATGACATTGGTCTTGGCAATGATTTCATGGACATGACGCCAAAAGTACATGCAACAAAAGCAAAAATAAACAAATGGGACAAAAATGCTTTTAAAACTTTCCATACATGTACTCAAATGCTCTCTGTTACATTTTTTGGATCTTGACCTGCTTCTTCCTGTGTATTGTTACCTGTTGGTGAGAAATGGCACTATGGTTTCAATTCTGATGTTGGTTATTTTCTTGTATCTATTGTAGAAACCAGCATATTTTTCTGTCAAATAGTTTTGGTTTTGCAAGCCATTATTGTCTCTGAGAAATCTATTCAATTATGATATTATAGCATTAAAGCAACCATAGACAATATATAAAATAAATTCACAATAAGACTTTATTTACAAAAACAGGTGTTGGACTTAGTTTGACTGATGGGCTATAGTTTGCTGACCTTTGGTCTATGTTATTTACTTTCATTCCTATGTTATTTACTTTCATTCATTTGGTCTATGTTATTTACTTTCATTCCTTTAACTTGGAAATCAGTAGAAAATACAAACTTATTTATAGTTTTGGCCAATAGTTTAAATAGAAGAGAAGAATTAGCCTAAAAGCCATGGTTTCATTGGTTATATATTGGTTTAGGCAGAGGGTATGAGAGAAAAAATACTAAGCTGCTACTTTAAGTCATGTCTTTGCCACATGGGCATACCTAGACAATGAAGGTATTTGTCTTAAGTTTGATGGCTGTATCAGTCAGGGTTTTCCAGAGACAGAATTAATAGGATATAGACAGATTGAAAGATAGATAGATAAGAGGGGATTTATTTATTTGGAAATTGGCTCATGTAATAATGGAGACTAAGAAGTCCCATAATAGGCCATCTGCAAGCTGGAGACCCTGAGATGTTGGTGGTGTGACTCAGTCTAAGGCCAAAGGCCTCAGAATAAGGGAAGCCAATGGTGTACTCTCAGTCCAAGGCCAGAGGCCAGAGAACCAGGGGGCCCACTGATGTGAATCCTGGAGTCCAAAAGCCAGAGAGCCTGATGTTCAAGGACAGGAGAAGAGTGTATCCCATATCCCAGCTCTAGGAGAGAGAGGAAATCACCTTTTTGTTATATCCAGGGCCCACCTAATTAGATGGTGCTCTCCACATTGAGGGTAGATCCTCCCTACCTAGTCTAATGACTCATAGACCAACCTCCTTTGGAAATACCCTCACAGACACTTCCATAGACAATCCTTTACCATTTCTCTAGGTAATTCTTGGTCTAGTTCACACCTAAAGCCAACATCAGAATGGGGAAGAGCTATTATATAAGAGCACCGCAGAACACCTTACCTGGAATGTAGCCACAGTGCTCACAAAAGAAAATACTAAATTTCATTGCTCAAATAGTTTTTTCTTAATGCAAAAGGATTAGCCTTACTGTTGGGATAATTCTGTATCAGAATACTCTTGCATGCTATTTATAGCTCCTTTTATAGCCATAACATTAGAACTCTAACTATCTTTTGGCTGTTATTTTAGTTTATTCTCCTTATGCTGGACCAAACCAGTAGTACAGAGAAGAAGCAGCTTATAACCTAGGGAATCTTTTTTAAAAAGTAATTTAGTTCCTCAATTTATTCATCACTATGGAAAATATTCAAATATTATCTAACTTATTGTGAGGGATACCTACATGTATAATAGTATCTTAGGCACAAGCAGTAATTATTCCCAAATTTAAAATGTTGATGTTTAAATTAAAATCTATGTTTGTTGTTTTGTAAAATTGGAAAATGTGTTACAGAAATAGTAATTGTAAACCGTTCATTTAAAAAAGGAGTGTGTAGTTTTCTTCTACAAAGTGAGTCTGAATGATTTGTGCTAAGAGAAATAATATTTTGAAATTTATCATCCTCATAGCTGTGATCCAAATGAGAATTTGAGGGAAAATGATTAATTTTTTTTCATTGTTGGGGCTGATAGTTGTTGATATTATGTGTCACAAGAGTGAATTGTGTGATGAAACATTTATATTTGGGGTATGGTGAGTAGCAAGTCATTAACTTTGGGCTCTGCAACTGGACATCTCCGAACGAAGGAGATTTTCTACTTTTTTCATTCCTCAAATAAATTCTGTCCCCTCACCATTATGCAATACCTGATTTTAATATGCAGCCCAGAGCAGGCAGTGATAAATGCTGCCTCCCATGCGGCTTCACCTCTAGGTGTATTGATACTTCCAAAGAATATTTCTGATAACAGGTTTCAAATTTACATACATCCAAAAGTAAGTGACTATTTGCTCTTTTACTATAACATGAAGAGGAGCAAGTAATACATACTGGAATGGAGTTTAGTAGGATGCAAAGCCAAAACGGAAAGATTTTCTATTTGAAATGAAAGTATAATAAGCAGTAAGCTTTACAAAAGCATGGGATATGCTTTTAAGGAAACGAATGAACAGATTAGAATTTGGTATATGTATGGGAAAGTAAGGTGACCTTTAATCGATTTCTGGGGCTGTCTTTGGAGGATTATGTAAATCAAGCCTGAATTCTAAATCTAATACAGCTATCATTAAAATCAAGAGAATGCTTACTGCATGAAGGAAATTGAAATGACTCTAAACTTTATAATGTTTTCTGAGCTCTGGTATCCTCACATGACTTTTAAAAACATAATGTTTATTTTTTATTAAAACTTGCAACACCCTTAGCAATAAAATGGAAGGAAATCAAGAATATGATAATGAGACTTCCTCTAGCAGTCTATGAAAATTTCACTGTGTAGAGCCACGTAATGAGTATTAAAATCATTTAATCTTTGATAAAATGAGAAGTGAAAAAATATCTTATTGTTTTAATTTGTATTATTTTTACTTCTAATAAGAATGAATATTTTATATATTTATTAACCTTTTATTTCCTTTTCTAAGAACTGTCTATTCCAGGATAGACAGTTCTTAGAATAGACAGTTCTTAGACAATATCATTTAAAAAATGATATTGTTTTCTTAACAGTTTTAATATATTAAGTATTTTAACTCCTTGTCATAGTTAGATCAAATATATTTCCAATTTGGGATTTGCCTTTTAGTTTTATTCATTGATATAGATTATTTAAGGAAGTTGGTTAGATTTTTATTTTTTATCTTTTTAAGTTTTTAATTATATATATATAATTTTTGCTGTTTTTTTAGAGGCAGGGTCTCGCTCTGTCATTGTGGCTAGAGTGCAGTGGTATCATCGTAGCTCACTGCAACCTCAAACTCCTGGGCTAAAGGGATCCTTCTACCTTAGTCTCCCTAGCAGTTGGGATTACAGGCAGGTACCACCATACCCAGCTACTTTTTCTATTTTTTCATAGAGATGAGGTCTTGCTTTTGTTCAGGCTAGTCTCGAACTCTTAGCCTCAAGCAATCCTCCTGCCTCGGCCTCCCAAAATGTTAGGATTACAGGAGTGGGCCACCGTGCCCAGCCTAGGAAGTAGGTTTTAAACAGATTTTTAAATCATTTAATCTTATTTTTGATGGTTTCAGATCCATGAAGTAGAACTCTAGAAATTGAAACATTTGGCACAATAAATGTAATATGCTTGAATCATCCTAAAAACATCCCCCCACCCCCTGGTCTGTGGAAACATTGTCTTCCGTGAAACTGGTCCCTGGTGCTAAAATGTTTGAGGTTCTAGGTGATTCTCATGCACACTGAAATTTGAGAACCTGTCCTGGTATTAGGTTTGTCACCAATTAACTGCTTGAATCTGAGCTGAGTAGTTTAACCTGTTTAGACTTTCGTCTAATCAGGCATAAAATGATGCTATCCACCCACAGCATCGATTGGAACATTTTAGATCACATACCGCAAAGTCTTCAAGTTGGTTGTCACTGTGCCTGTGCTTAAGCTTAAACTCCCAGTGTCGGGATTTTGGTTGGGATGTTTGGTGGGAAAATATACAGAGTGGTGTAAGGTCGCCCTCTTCCCTTGGGGTACTTTAACGTAAAATGTTAGATACTGACCATCATCTCCACCCCATTCATCTGTCTAGGAATTTACTTCTACTTTGTGTGTGATCTCTGCCCTCCATGTGATCTCAAGGCTTTACACAAATGGAAGGCAGCTGACACATCTGCAGACCCTTGGACTTAATGGTTTCTAACAGGTCTTCTGGCCCTTAAATTCTATGATAATTATTTCTTCTTTAGAAAAAACGGAAGCAGTGAGTACTTCCATTGTTATAGAAGGATTAGCACCGGGAAGAATGTTTCCCATCCAAGGTAGAGGAGTGGATCCCACAGCTGAGTCATTCTCTATGGCAGATGCTTTACCATGAGGCTTCTTAGATGCTGGCCTTTGAGATCTCTGAAAAGGAGAAAGTGCAAGAAACAAGTAAGAGGAGAACTTTCTCTCATGGTGCTCAGGAAGATGGATTGCCGGGTCTTCGCTGTTTCCTCCTTGGATTACTATGGCTGCATCCTAATTGGTTTCTCTTTCTTACCCTTGCCACTCCATTCTTCACACTTTCACAAGAAAATTTTTAAAATGTTAATCTCATTATGCACCCCACACTCAGAAGCTCTGATATATGGCCCTTGATAATCTGGCCTCTGAGTATCCCTCCAGCGACGTTCTCCCCACTGTGTTCTGGCCATACCTGTAGTTTGCGGTTTCTTAGTGGCTATGTACCCTTTCACGTACCGTGGCCTTTGCAGGAAGCACCCTCCTTTTGTCTTGTTCCTTTAGTTCTGTTTTGTTTTGCCTGGCTAATTCCCCGTCATCATTTCCATTTCTAGGAATTTATCTGATAGGTATATTTTCCTGTGAATGCAAAGGAATATGTGTAGGGGAGTTAATTACAACATAGTTTATCATAGCAGAAGATTGAAAACCTCCTGAATGTACATCAGCACAGTTAAGGAAATTATAGTATAATATATTTATAAGATAGAATACTCTGGGACAATTAAGAATAAAAAGATAGCTCTATATGTACACACACACATATACTAACACAAAAACAAGTGTGCTTATGTATAAGTAAACTATCTCTGTAATGAGTTAATATGAAGTGTCAGATCCTGACCACCTTTTCCATTCCTATCATTTTTCTAGGAGTTTGCTCCTACTTCTGTGCTATCTAAATGAGTAAGTAGATACTAATAAAAGGGTTTGCAATCTAAACTAGTAGTAGATACTAGTAAAGACTAGTATTAGCCTTTAAAATCTAAACTAGTAAGTACATACTAGCAAATGGGTAACTTTTGTCTGTACAGAAGGGAACTGGAGGGTCAGGAGAGTGAGGGAGATTTTTCACTGTATCCCTTTTGTTACTGAGGACTATACCTTAAGGAACTTTTCTTTCTCTCTCTGTTTCTCTCTTTGTCTCTGTTTCTCTCTCTCACAAACTTATATGAGTATGTGTGTATATATGTATGTAGATAGATAATATGTATGTATACATGTATATATGTAAAAGAAATTGTGTGCGTGTGTGTAAACCAAAGTCTCAGTTCAGGCATAGCTTTTTAAAGCTTCTACGGTTGGGACTAGATACCTTCTATGCTCCGGTTGTACACAGTGCTCACCCTATCATAACATTTACCACTCACAGTAGGCAGTTTTTCATTTTCATGTTTTTCTCCTAGGCACTCCCCCTTCCATCCATGCACACTCATTGTGTGCTAGAGCTATATTGTTCCAGACTAAGAAATACTTCCATACTTCTCTACATATGTTCATGTTTTAATCCTGAGTATGGCAGATCTTCTCCATTTCCATCCATCCAGCAAAATCCTATATTCTCACCCTGACAGCAACGATTGTCCTCTTCCCTGTTTCCATAGCACCTTATTAATCTGACAGGTGTAAAATACATCTGATTGTATTAGAGTCAGCAGTCCATGTGTCCTTCTGTGAGCTCCCTGAGGTCAGGGGAATGACTTATTTCTGGAGCCCAGCGCAATCCTGCTTTATGAAATCCAGCATATTGAGGGTATGCTCACTAAGCATCTGTCAAACTCCATGACTGCAGAAAGCTCTGTGCAATATTTATAAAACTTCAATCCCGAGCATCACTCTGTGAAATGATTCTATTTATTTTGGAAATATTTCAACTTAGTCCAATTAGTAACAATCCTGACTCCTTATCTTTAAAAATGCACACTCTCTAATTTGCTGAACACTAGCTTTTCATGTTGCTGAAGGTTAAGGAAAGCAAGTGGTAAAGAACATGAGTCTCAGCCATCTGTTTTCCTTTCCTCTCTCCAGCAGCATAAATACTGCAGGGATTGCCCCTCGTAGCGCAGGGATGAGAATATGCTCTTTATTATTGACAAGGCTTAAATGGGCCATGTGTCAGTCAGTTTAGGCTAACGTATTCTGTGATAACACAGTACCCCCAAATCTCAGCGGCTCAGAGTTAACAGAGGCTTGTTTCTCACTCTATTGTATGTTCACCATGGATTGCATGAGACTCTACACCATATTCTCTTCCCTCAGAGACTCAGGCTAACAGGGTATTAATAGTCTTAGGGGAGATGGAAGAGAAAGCATAATGAACCATAGGATGGATCTTAAGGCTTCTACTTCAAAGTGGCACATACTTCCACTCACACGTCATTGGCCAAGACAAGCCACATGGCCAAGACTTATATCAACAGAGAGGGCATGTACAACCCTCCCTCAGGGATGGGAAGCAAGTATTTTGAACAATAATATACTCTATGAAAGTTTCCTTTAGAGTTCTTCTCTTGAAAATGGTTTTATACTCGCACCAATATACATATTTAACACATCAAATGAGCATATACCAGACACAGCACAGTAGGGGTTGTGAGGCTGAGTCAGACTCTCTTTTCAAAGAGCTATCAGAAGGGCCTAAAAATACAAATTATATTTTCCTGTACAGTGGTCAGGTTGGTACTGCTGGAGAGAGCCCTTGGAGGTGAGAAAGCTGGAGTTGGGATAGTGTGAAATGGTATACATTAGCTACTTATTTCTGAATTAATTTTGTATTATTATTATTTATTTCAGCATATTATGGGGGTACAAATGGTTAGGTTATGTTCATTGCCTTCCCCCCCCCTTTCCTCCTGGAGACAGAGCTTCAAGCCTGTCCATCCCCCAGATGGTGTGCATTACACTCATTATGTATGTATATACCCATCCTCACCTCCCCCCTCCCATCTGCCCAATGCCCAATAAATGTTATTCTTATATGTCCACTTAGGTGCTGATCAGTTAGTACCAATTTGCTGGTGACTACATGTGGTGCTTATTTTTCCATTCTTGTAATACTTCAATTATTTTTTAATCTCACTGGTTAAAAACATGAATACTATTCAAGAATTCACCTTTCTTTTATTCTTGTCATTTCAGAAGTTTTATGGTAGATATATGATGACAAAGTGGCAACACTGACTTTACAAGTCACTGATCAAAATAACTGGCATTACCTTATTTGTCATACTTCCTGTGTGTTGGATGTATATAGTAGTATCTAGAGAAGTCTTGCAAAAACCACTAAATATTGCATTTTATACTATTTTGTAGCTTTGCATCTATTAATTTTCTATTTTATGTATCTGATATTTTTATTTTAAATTTTTATTCATACGTAATAGATATATATATTTTGAAGGGTACAAGTGATAATTTAACACGTATAAAATTTGTAAAGCTCAAATAAGTATAATTGGGATAACCATTACCTTAAATATTTGTCTTTTCCTTATGCTAAAATCATTTGAATTATTATCTTCCAGCTATTATGAAATACACACTAGATTATTGTAAACTATAGCCACCCTACTTGATCTGCCAAACACTAGGTCTTATTTCTTCTATGAAATTGTTTATTTTATCAACCTCCCTTCATTTCTTCCTCTTCCCTACCCTTCCAGGCCTCTGGTAAACAACAGTCTGCTCTCAATCTCATGAGATTCACTTTTTTAGTTTCTGTATATTAGTGAGAACATGCAGTATTTGTCTTTCTGTGCTTGCCTTAATTTACTTACCAAAATGACCTTCGGTTCCGTCCAAGTTGCTGCAAATGACAGCATTTATGGCTGAATGATATTCCATTGTGTATGTATACTACATTTGCTTTATCCATTCATTTATTGCATTCATCCATTTATGGGCAGTTAGATTGATTCCATATTTTGGCTATTGTAAATAGTGCTGCAATAAAAGAGGGAGTGCAGATACCTCTTTGATGTATAGGTTTCCTATCTTTTGAATATAGTAATGAAATTTCTGGATTATATGGTTCTATTTTTTTTTTTTTTTATTTCAGAGTATTGCAGGGGTACAAATGCTTTGGTCACATAAATTGCCTTTGCATTGCCCGAGTTAAAGCTGCAAGGTTGCCCATCCCCCAGACAGTGTACACCACATTCATTAGGTATGAATTTACCCATCTCTTCTGCCCTATCCTGGATGAATGTTAGTTCCATATGTGCACATTAAGTGTTGATTAATTAGTACCAATTTAATAGTGAGTACATATGTTGCTTGTTTTTCCATTCTTGTGATACTTCACTTAGAAGAATGGGCTCCAGCTCTATCCAGGATAATACAAGAAGTATTATTAGTTCACCATTTTTTATGGCTGAGTAGTACTCCATGGTATACATATACCACATTTTATTAATCCACTCATGTATTGATGGGCACTTGGGTTGTTTCCACATCTTTGCAGTTGTGAATTGTGCTACTATAAACATTCAAGTGCAAGTGTCTTTTTTGTAAAATGACTTTTTTTTTTCCTTTGGGTAAATACCTAGTAGCAGGATTTCTGGATCAAATGGAAGATCTAATTTTAGTTCTTTGAGGTATCTCTACACAAATTTCCATAGAGGTTGTACTAGTTTACAGTCCCACCAGCAGTGTCTAAGTGTTCCTGTTTCTCCCCATCTGTGCCAACATTTGTTGTTTGGGGACTTTTTGATAAAAGCCATTCTCACTGCAGTTAAGTGATATCCCATTGTGGTTTTGATTGCATTTCTCTGATGATTAGAGATGTTGAGCATTTTTTCATATGTTTGTTGGCCACTTGTCTATCTTCTTTTGAAAAGTTTCTGTTAGTGTCTTTTGCCCAATTTTTACTGGGGTTGTTTGATTTTTTTCTTGTTGATTTGTCTGAGTTCTTTATAGATTCTAGTTATCAGCCCTTTATTGGATATATAGCGTGCAAGTATGTTCTCCCATTCTGTATATTGTCTGTTTGCTCTAATGGTAGTTTCCTTGGCTGTGCAGAAGCTTTTTAATTTGATCTGGGTCCATTCATTTATTTTTGTTGTTGCTGTGATTGCCTTTGGTGTCTTCTTCATAAATTCTTTGCCTACGTCATTGTCTATAAGGGTTTTTCCAACATTTACTTCTAGAATTTTTATGGTTTCATACCTCAGGTTTAAGTCTGTTATCCATCATGATTTGATTATCGTGAGAGATGAGAAGTACGGATCCTGTTTCAGTCTTCTACATGTGGCTGTCCAATTTTCCCAGAACCATTTAATGAATAGAGATTGTTTTCCCCAGTGTATGTATTACCTCTTTGTCAAAGATCAGATGGCTACATGAGGATGATTTGATATGTAGGTTTTCTATTCTGAACCATTGGTCTATCTCTCTGTTCTTGTGCCAGTATTATGCTGTTTTGATTGCTATATAGCCTTCTTGTATAGCTTGAAGTCTGGTAAATTGATGCCTCCCCATGTGTTCTTTTTGCTTAAGGTTGCTTTGGCTATATGGGGTTTTCTCTGGTTCCATACGAAGTGTAGAATTATTTTTTCTAGATCTGCAAAAATGATGTTGGTATTTTAATAGGGATTGCATTGAATCTGTAGCTCACTTTCAGTAGTACAGACATTTTTGCAATGTTGATTCTGCTGATCCATGAGCATGGTATTGTTTTCTATCTGTTTATGTCCTGTGCTATTTGCTTTCTCAGTGTTTCATAGTTCTCCCTGTAGAGGTCTTTCACCTCCTTAGTTAAATATATTCCTAGGCATTTTATTTTCTTTGTTGCTGTTGTGAAAGGTATTGAGTCTTTGATTTGATTCTCAGTTTGACTATTGTTGTATATAGGAATGCTACTGATTTGTGCACATTGATTTTGTAACCTGAGACTTTGCTGAATTTATTTATCAGGTCTAGCAGTCTCTTGGTAGTTCTATTTTTAATTTTCTAAGGAACATCCATACAGTTTTCCAGAGTAGCTGAAATAATTTACATTCCCACTAACAATGTAGGAGAGTTTACTTTTCTCTGCATCCTCACCACCATTTGTTACTTCCTGTCTTTTTGATAAAAGCCACTCTAACTGGGATGACATAATATGTCATTGTGGTTTTGATTTGCATTATCTGATGATAAGTGATGTTGAGCATTTTGTCATATACCTGTTGGCTATTTGCATATCTTCCTTTAAGAAATGTCTATTCAAATCTGTTGCCCACTTCTTAATTGAATTATTTGTTTTATTGCTATTAATTTGTTTGAGTTACTTATATATTCTGGTTATTAATCCCTGGTCCGATGGATAGTTTGCAAATATTTTTTCTCATTCTGTGGGTTGTCTCTTCACTTTGTTTATGGTTTTCTTTGTTGTGCAAAAGCTTTTTAGCTTGATGTAATCCCTCTATTTTTGCTTTGGTTGCCTGTGCTTTTGAGGTCTTACACAATAAATCTTTGCCCAGACCAATGTGTTGGAGTGTTGCCCCAGTATTTTCTTTTAGTAGTTTTATAGTTTCAGGTCTTAAATTTAAGTCTTTAATCCATTTTGATTTGACTTTTGTATATGATGAGATGGAGGGGTCCAGTTTTGTTCTTCTGCATTTAATTTTCCAGTTTTCCCAGCACTATTATTGAAGAGACTGTCTTTCCCCCATTGTGTGTCCTTGGTACCTTTGTTGTAAGCTAGTTTGCTGTAAAGTCTTGAATTTATATCTGGGTTCTCTATTCTGCTCCATTGGTCAATTTGTTTACTTTTATGCCAGTATCACACTGCTCCTGCCCCATGTAGGTCTTAGATTTTCTGGTGGCCTGGGAATGTTTGGTCTACCCACTGAGTACATGGTACTGATGCTCTAAGGCAAGCTGTCAGTGTTTTTCTGTTGAAAGATTATTCTTTGTCCATTGATTTTTAAATATATATTCAGAAGGATCACATTTTAAGAAGGGATTAAATATTTCAAGGGAGAAAAATCATTCTGTTGTTTCTAAAGCATACACAGCTGTTAAACTTTAATTAAACAGGTTGGTAGGAAAGGGGACTAGAGACCAAGTTCATAAAACCAGACAGATATGCTTTGTAAATGAAGAAGAAAGCTAATTAAGCCAAACATAGCAGCTTAATATTAATTTTTAAAACACATCCAGTGTATTTGTTGTAAATCTTGACATTGCTATTGTGTATTTCCTAATAAGTTATTTTACAATTTAAGTTCAGCATTTGATTGTCAAGGATTCCTAGTCAGTTGGAAAATTATAAAATCTTCCCACATTATGTTAATATTTATTGCAAGAAGCTTAACTTTTGAATAAAATGTGATTCATCGATGAAAATGAATGGTGAACTTTGGAAATAGAATTTCTTAGCTAAGTCACAAAAATAACCCAGAGCAACCAGCAAGCTTTTTTTAAATTGTTTGATTACCAACTGAGTCTGTACACTAAAACAAGACTGATAAAACAAATTTAATATTCAGCTGTGATTTTTTAAGATTATAGTCTTCTTACCAGGTTATAATTTTTTTAAAAGGTACTAGAGGATGGCTATGTCATTTTAACAAAAATTGAGCTCAACAGTGCACTTATAATTTTGTGAAGGAGGAAGAACAAAAAAGTCTAATGAATTAGAATTTATTGCCACACTGTCAGAAACTAAGAAACTTACAGAGGCATTCTGTTATTGAATTCAGTTCTTGATTTTCCTTTGTATTCTATTGTGTATGGACTCTGTAAAGGAACAAGAAACATTATTAAGCCTTAGATTTTACCTTTTCAGTAGGGAAGACCTTCAGGCAAAACTCAAAAAGCATAAAGGTGTTTAAGTCTGCTGAGAATGAATGCAGTAAATAACACCAAATTGTGATTTATTCAGATTATGCAGAAGTATAAAGCCTTTGTCTCTCATTCTATAATAAATGTCCTACTTTATTCTCTAAATGTAATTATGAAGTACAAAGTAAGCATTGACTATATGCTTAAATACATTAATGTAATTATAAAAATTTCAAACAATGACTTAATTATAACTAAGAAGATCTCTTTTGTTTGAATTAAGCAAAAGGATCACAGGCACTATTCATTGAGAAGACCACCAAAGAATAAGAAGTTATTTGAGACAATCTATAATTTTTCCAGATAGTCACAATAGCTGCAAATAAATGAAGATTTAGAAATAAATTATGCTGAGCAACGCAGATTGTATGGCATGTTGTCTTGTGGTACTTCAATTGATATATTGTATAGTCATAATACTGTCATCAACAGAATATCCCTGAAAATGGGATGTTTCTCCCAGTAGGTTTCTGGGTAAAATGAAATGTTTTACTTATGCTGGAGATGAAAAATACACAAACCACTCTTCCGAGAGATGCATTCAACCTAACAGGGTACCCTTTTTCCAGGTTCTTATTTCCATTTTAAAGACAGTATTATCGCTCTCCATAGTAGCGATTTACTCTGTCATACTGGATGAATGTCAACAATGATGATTGATCCCCTAAATATTTGATCAGGTCTTCTTCCTTCGTGTAGCACACTGCCAGCATGTGATGTGGTAATGATTAAATCACCACTTATAATAAGCGTATTAATCACAAAGAGTTTCTAAGTTCTTTCATTTTTTTACCAAGCCACCTAGTAACCAAAATATAGTCTGAGTCAGGTAAATTACTACGGGTTGCTGTTTGTTGTGTTTGTTTAATTACTGATTTGCTAAAAGAGAGTGACACATATTTGCATAACTTGATGACAGAACTCCAAAGTTGAGATCAGATCACTCATGTTATTGATGATGTAACTAAGATCTGAAAAATTGTGTGACTTGCCCAAGTTTTCATAGCTGGCTAATGATTAAAACTCAGCTCCCTTAATCCCTAGTCTAGCTTGATTAGCCAAAACTCATTGGAAATTGATAAACTTCAATACAATTGTCTTACATTCTGTTGGATGGGTGGATAGTTGAGTTAGATCTCTAAAGACCTTTTTATTCCTGAGATTCTGTAATTTTGTGATTTGTAATGACTACCACATATGCATATTTGAAATTTTATTTCTGCTTATCTATATTATTACATAAATATTTATATCATTTTAATGTTTTTAATGGTTACCTCATTGTGATATCTCTAGACAGATCTCCTTTATTTCTAGATAACACTATTGGGCCAATAGTATTGTTATAACATAGTACTACTGTTTCGCCCACATGAGTTTATAATGTCAGAATCTGTTTCACCTTTTAGCAAAATACAACAGAGACTTCCTTTCTCTTGCATGTCTGTGTCAAAACTTTCAACAGTCTTTTCTGTGTAAGTTCTCTTTTGTGGCACTTGCACTTTGGGGTGTCACATGGGAGCTTTTCTAATAGCTTACCAGACTCTTCTATTGTTGGTATGATTGAGTATAGTAAGATGCCCCACATTTTAGATAAAGTTAACCACTGAGCTATACCCTAATGCCTGCCTATATGGTTGCTTAACTATGGGCACGCTTTTCTAGGGGGAGATATATTTGTCATCTTCCTTAAATGAGGAGAGAGAAGTCATTTGGTCTCTCTTCCTAGGGATGGGGGTTCAAGAGGAGAGCTTCATTTACTGCTTCATAGTGTTGTCAGTACTTTCCAGGTGACCCAGGAAACTGTGAAGTCCTCAGGCCCCAGGGCAGTCTCTGTGCCACAGCATGAAAAATTTCATTACATTTATTTTTTGACTCTTTTGTGTGTACTAGCTTTGTGATTTTGGAAACAACTGACATGTTTTTATTTTGCATTAGATCAGTGGTTTTAAAAATCTGGCCTAACATGCAAGCTCTTGGGACACTTTTAAAAACACAGGTTCCTGGAAGTCAACTTAATTGGAAATACCCAGGAATGAAGCCCAGGGATCTGTAATTTTTGGAAGTTTTCCTGGGACACAAATGGCTTGATCCCCACACCAGACCAATTAAATCAGAATCCCTGGGGATGGTGCCTCAGGATCCAGCTCGCTAGGTGATTCTGATATCTAACCATGGTTGGAAACCACTGCTCTAAACTTACTTCTGCCTCCAAGAGTCAGCTTTGGGAGCCCCCACTATTAATATTTTGTGCTTAGAGGATTTGGCAATTCAGACCTAGCTTTTCAGGGGCAAATAAAAGAATCGTTGGCTGTCATTTGTATGCTGGTGCGTGAAGTGGTCTGAAAGCCTCTGTGTCAGTTGCAGAATCTGTGCTATTGGAAGCTTACATTTTTGGTATAAGCAGACTTCCTGATAGACTTAAGAAAAATGATTTGCATATAAAATGATCTGACAGTAAGATCTTCATTCTCTATCATTCTTTGCTTTTTCATCTTCTAGTAGGAGCTGCATATTATATTTAAGGATATTCTTACCCTTAGAT
This sequence comes from Lepilemur ruficaudatus, assembly GCA_963574885.1. NCBI lineage: Eukaryota > Metazoa > Chordata > Mammalia > Primates > Lepilemuridae > Lepilemur > Lepilemur ruficaudatus. Next base: position 32,519 of record CAUYRT010076788.1, read on the forward strand.
GACCATCAGAAAAAGACTGGTTATCTTTTTAATCAAAAACTTCATCAGTGTTTACCTTACTCAAATGCACAAGCTGTAATTGGCATACATAGACGCATTAGTTTTAGAGGGACTGTTTAGATTTCTCGTCATTTCATTTAGATGAAAGTGTTTAGTGGAAGCATATTTTCAGTAAAGAAACATACTTCCTGTCCAGTCTGGCTCAGAAAACGTCACAGTGCATTTTTCCTACCATCCACCATTCCCTCAGCTCAGCTCAGCTCCTTTTTTTTTTTTTCTTTTTCCTCCAAGACAGGTTCTTGCTCTGTGACCAGGGCTAGAGTGCAGTGGTGTGATCATAGCTCACTGAACCTCAAACTCCTGGGCTCAGGTGATCTTCCTGCCTCAGCCTCCCTAGTAGTTGGGACTACAGGTATACACTACTATGCCTGGCTAATTTTTCTATTTTTTTTTTTTTTCTTTTGTAGAGACAAGGTCTCACTCTTGCTCAGGCTGGTCTTGAACTCCGGGCCTCAAGCAGTCCTCCTGCCTCCACCTCTCAGAGTGATAGGATTATAGGCATGAGCCACCAAGCCTGGCCAGTTCCCTTTTTACGTATCTCTTAACTGTATCACTTTTATTATGAAATACCTGCTTCCCCTTCTAGACTGAATTTCTCAGGCAGAAAGTGTTTGGTGCCATTGTTTGGTAGTCTTCCCTCCTTACTGGCCCCTAACATAATGCTAAATGCAGATCAGTACTTCATAAACATGACTTGGATCAGGTATTGATAACTCAGACTGCCTTTTAAGGATGGTAAATACTGTTAAATTGTTCTGCCATGTACCTGATAGATGATAAAGCAAAACTTGGGATTTCAAAAGCCAGGAAGAGCTGAAGTGATCTGCAAAATAGGAGAGTAACCGGGAGGGAGCCCTGGGAGGGAGCCTGTGAGGACCAGGAAGTGGAAGAAGGAAGAGGTCAAAGGGCCCAAGGAGCCAAAGAGGGCCACTCAGGGGACACAAGACCACTCCCTTTGACTCCCAGATTTTTTGTAAGTCTTTTAAGTTTGTGTGCTTGGTATATATGGATTTCTTTTTAGAAACCAGCAAGGGCTTTGTGCGCATCCTTATTGGTGCAGTTGAAACTGAGGCAAAATTTATCGAAGAAGGATCCAGCAGAGGCAGAGACGCAACTATGAGAGCAACACCTCTCCTGCCAGGGCATACTATCATGTATAACATGGGTTTTGTCCTTCCACAAATGAGAACTTGGTATAAGCCAAGCTGCACTGGCTGTGCAAAGTATAACAAGTCGAAAAGTGAACTTTCTCCTACTCCCATTCTTACCCTCAGTTGTATGAGGTTGAGCCATATATCGCCATCTTATAAGTAAAAACGGGTAAAATGGCGACAATTACATGACATCTGGGTTAGAATGACTGGAATAATTCAGCAGAGACTCCTGCCATTAAGTCTTATGGCTATGAATCCTTCCTAGAGTTTGAAGTATTCTGAATATACAGATATGTAAGCTTTTTCAACTGAAGTCATCTGCTCTGTAATCCTCTTCACCTCCAAACTCTGCAGCCCAGGCTGGGCATGCATGGACCCGGCGGCCCACGCCTCTTACTACCATATTCACAGCCTGAGAAAGGACCTTTTTCTGCAGTCACATCATACCCAGCCTTTATCTATAGTCATATCATACCCTATACCATTTATTATTGTCTTTGCTTTTTGTGTTTGTTTTCATCATTAATTAGGAAAAGACATCTGAAGAGTGAAAATCTGTATTTTCTTCCCATTGAAAAAGAGCCACTGGGGTCAGGGCTACCCTTATAAAAAGTCAGGGCCCAATGGCCTCATCCATGGAGTAAGATTTGAGGGAGGATTGGAAGCATCTGCTGAACCAAGTCATACAGCCTGGAACTGGAGCATCAGTGATGGAAAGCATAGAGCAAGAATGAAGACTTTAAAGAAAATATTCATGAGCCCTGTGTAAAAAGAGCACGAACTTTTTATAAAAGCATCATATAATTTCTCTAGTATCATAAGAAAGCTTAATTCAGTGAATTCTCTGTTATGTACTTACCATATTCAAAGAAACGTGCCTGAGAGTAGAGAAAGAAATAGATGAGGAGCAGGGAGGGCTTCCTTAAAGGAAATGGAAATTATACATGGACAAACCTCAGGGTCTTAACAACATCTTCCCTCCGGTTATCTGCCTGGGGCACATCTAGATCGTACACCTCAGTTCAGTGTGGAGTAAGCCAGAGAACACCACATCCATCAATGCCTCGTTACCCCCCTCTGACAGATGGGCATCTGGCTGTCCTGTTCAAGCTCAGCGCAGCCCTGTCTCCACCAGGCCCTACCCCAGGTCTGTTCCTCTGTGCAGCACACTATGAAAATGAAGGAGCAGTGCTTTCGAGTGGGTTGAATACTTAACTGTACACGATAAAGTTAATATAGCTGTCGTTTCCACACACTTCTTATTTGTGATTATGTTTCAAGTAAGCACAGTAACAGCAATCTTAAAAACCCTGTGGCAAAACTGAAGAGAGTTAGAGCTCTTCACTGATGTAATATTCTGAAATAACATTTTCCCATGTTCGCCTTCTTACTGAAGGTGTGTATAGTAATATATCATACTAGAAAATTCTATTGCCTTTTTCGGAAAGACAACATGGAATTTTTCGTTTAATTATGTCTTTCCTCCTCACATTATAATTCTAAGGTTAGGTTCCCACAGGAGGACCACAGTATTAAAATTATGTGTACAAGGAAAATATAGGTGACATAGTCTCCTTTTTTCCCCAAAGGCAAAAATAGCAAATATTTTCTGTAATATCATCTGGGAATGTAAAAACTATATTAAACACACCTGGAAAGTAAATTCTCAGAGATTTCAGAAAGGGCTTAATGCAACCAAGACTTTTTATTGGGATTCATTCATTTATTCATTCATACTGGAAATAGTTATTCAGCCCTTCCTATGTAACTGGCGTTCTAGGCAGGGAGTAAGAGTCCCTACTCTCATGAGCCTGTATGCAGCTATGGTACAGGGAGGTGGGGGCCAGAAATAGGACATAAAGACAGAACACACACAACTAAATAAATAAATGATAGTGGCAAATACTATGAAGAAAAAAGAAGAGGTTGTGGTAATATCCACTGACTGGGTTCAGTGGAGTAGGAGTGTGGAGGGTATAGGTAGTCGGGGAAGGTGGCCTAGACCTGGTTAGTAGAAAGGGTTAGTTAGTTCTGCAAAGACACAGGGCCTTGTGTATTTAAGGTAGAGGGAATGCCAGGACCTTAAGGAGCTAATGAGCTTGGTATGAATGAGGAAGGGGACGAAGGGTCCTCTAGTCTCTACTAGAAGTAGAGAGTTGTGGGAGATGAGGCCAGGGAAGGAGGTAGGGTCCTGTGGGCCATGCAGAGCTTAGATTTTATTTTAAGAAAAATGGGAAGCCACTAGAAGATTTGAAGCAAGTGACACGATCTGATAAATATGTTTAAATCATCACTGAGGCTGGTATGTGTCAGATGGTCATGGGTGGGGACAACAATAGAAGCAGGAAGCTGGGGGGGGCGTGGCTACCATAATCCAGGCAAGAGATGATGGTGACTTAGGCCAGGGTGACAGAATGGACATGGAAAGAAACTATAGTAGATGGAATCCGGGTATGTTTTGAAGAAGAAGCCAAATGACTTAACTGAGGATTAGATATTAGGGGCTGAGGGAAAGAAAGGAACGGAAGGTGGCTTCTCGAATTTTGGTCTGAACAACTAAATACTTGGTGGACATGTTTATTGAGATGGGAAAGATGGGGTGGAGAGGAGAACAGGTAGGCAAGAATAGGAGTCAATGGGAATGAGGCACAAATTACCTGAACACTACACTCAATTAAGAAGGGTCACTTTTGCTGCTGCCAGTGGCTTCTCTTCCCTTCTCAGGGATTAGTGACATCTCTTCATTTACATGAGAGCCGTGTATGTTTTAGGCCAGGGAAATCCCTGACTATCTTTTTTGTCCCCATGGAAACATTTGTCAAAACATATAGAATGAGGTATAGTGCATTTCCTTTTTTTTTTTTTTTTTTTTTTTTTTTTTTTGAGACAGAGTCTCACTCCATTGCCCGGGCTAGAGTGAGTGCCATGGCGTCAGCTTAGCTCACAGCAACCTCAAACTCCTGGGCTCAAGCAATCCTTCTGCCTCAGCCTCCCAAGTAGCTAGGACTACAGGCATGTGCCACCACGCCCGGCTCATTTTTTCTATATATATCTTTAGTTGGCCAAT
>CAUYRT010076789.1:0-94197 GCA_963574885.1 Lepilemur ruficaudatus
ACCACCATTTGAGCACCATAGTGTTAATCAGTCAATACCAATTTGATGGTGAGTACAAGTGGGGCCCATTCTTTGGGTCTTGTGTCACCTCACTTTGAATAATGGGCTTAAGCTTAATCCAAGATAATATAAGTGGTGCTAGCTCACTGTCGTTTCTTAAAATTGAGTAATATTCCATTGTGAACATATACCAAATTTTAACAATTCACTCATGAATTGACAGGCACTTGGGTTGTTTCCACGACGTAGCAATAGTGAATTGTGCTGCCATAAATATTCGTGTGCAGATGTCTTTATAATAGAATGTCTTATGCTCTTTTGGGTAGATGCCCAATAATGCTATTGCTGGATCAAATGGTAATTCTATTTTTAGTTCTTTGAAGACTCTCCAAATTCTTTTCCACAAAGGTTGCACCAATTTGCAGTCCCACCAGCAGTGTAAGAGTGTTCCTGTCTCTCCACATCCTCACCAGCATTTGTTGTTTTGGGATTTTTTGATAGAGGCCAATAAAGATCAACTCTTAAATAGGAACAGCTGTATTTAATGAGCAGATGTTACAAGAAAATCTCTAACATAAAAGAGACAAAACAAACAAAAAAAGAAACCTGTGAAATCAAAAACAATGTAGTGAACAGAAGAAAACTTCCAAATGCTCATTCATAAGGCTGATACAGTGGCACAGTCCTATAATCCCAGCCCTTTGAAAGGCCAAGGTGGGAGGATCCCTTGAGGCCAGGAGTTCAAGACTAGTTTGGGCAAGATAATGAGACCCTGTCTCTGTAAAAAATTTTAAAAATGAGCTATGCATGCGGTGTGTGTGTCTAAAGTTCTAGCTACTTGGGAGGCTGAGGCAGGAGGATCACCTGAGCCCAAAAGTTTAAGGTTGCAGTGAGCTATGATGACACTCCTGTACTCTAGCTGGGGCTACAGAGTGAGACCCAGTCTTAACAACAACAAAAGGCTTATTCATATCTTTGAAAGATAAGATACTACATTCATGAAATAAGAACCACAGATTATAAAAACATATTCAGAGACTAAAAAGAGAGATTTATAAAATTGGAAAGAAAAAATATGAAAAAAAGGCATGGTGGCATGTATCTGTAGTTTGAACTACTTGGGAGGCTGAGGTGGGAGGATTGCTTGAGGCCAAGAGTATACTAGGTGCCTGTGAATAGCCACTGCACTCTAGCCTGCACAACATAGATCTGATCTCTAAAAAAAAAGGAAAGAAAAGAAAGAAGAAAAGAGAGAACATTCTCTTTCCAATTGGATTGTTAGATACAAAGATCCAATATAACAATCAGCTAACAAAGATTTCAGAAAATAAGAACAGAGAAAATGTTAAGGAGAAAATTACCAAGGAAATAATTCAAGAAATTTCCCAGAATTGAAAGTCTGTGTTTTCAGATAATAAACAACATAGTGGCTAAAAGAAAATTACAATGGATACTTCATCAAAATGCTAAAGGACAGAGAAAAGGTCCAAAACACTTACACAGCCTGGTGCAGTGGCTTATGTAGCTACTCTGGAGGTTGAGGCAGGAGGATTGCTTGAAGCCAGGAGTTCAAGGCTGTAGTGCACGATGATCACGCCTGTGAATAACCACTGGGCAACCCAGTGATACTCCTGTCTCTAAAATAAACAAAAAATTAAAAACAAACACAGAGGCAGAATAAGAAAATGACACATAAAAAGGATGGTGGATACATGCTATTATACATTTGTCAAAACTCATAGAATGTACAACACCAAGAGTGAACCCTAAGGTAAATTATGGATTTGGGGTGTCAATGTAGGTTCATCAATTATATATATATATATATTTTTAAGAGACAGGATCTTGCTCTGCTGCCCAGGCTGGAATACAGTGGCACAATCCTAACTCAATGTAACCTTGAACTCCTGGCCTCAAACAATCCTCCTCCCTCAGCCTCCCAAAATGTTCAGGTTACAGGTATGAGCCACCATACCCAGCCATTCATTGATTGTTAGCAAATGTACCACTCTGCTGCCTGATGTTGACAGTGAGGCAGGCTGTGCCTATGTTCTCACTTCTGCTGGTAAACCTAAAACTGCTCTAAAAAATAAAGTCTTATTAAACAAAAAAAAAAAAAAAAAAAGGAAAGGGAATCAGATCAGAATGGCATCTCAGTTCTCTAGCAATGGTTTTTTTTTTTTTTTTTTTTGAGACAGAGTCTCACTCTGTCGCCCGGGCTAGAGTGAGTGCCGTGGCGTCAGCCTAGTTCAGAGCAACCTCAAACTCCTGGGCTCAACCAATCCTTCGGCCTCAGCCTCCCAAGTGACTGGGACTACAGGCATATGCCACTATGCCCAGCTAATTTTTTCTATATATTTTTAGTTGGCCAATTAATTTCTTTGTATTTTTAGTAGAAACAGGGTTTCCATCTTGCTCAGGCTGGTTTCGAACTCCTGACCTTGAGCAATCCACCCGCCTCGGCCTCCCAGCGTGCTAGGATTACAGGCGTGAGCCACCGCGCCCGGCCAATTCTCTAGCAATGTTAAAAGCCAGGAGACAATCAAGAATTGCTTTAAAACTTCCCAAGGAAAAGAATGAAAAGAAAGGAAAAGAAAGAATCTGAAGGAAAATTATTTAAAACTCGGGATAATATAAATGTCAATACATTTCCAGGAACAGGAAAATATATTCTACCAATTAAGTAAGCTGTTGAAAGACCTGGTGCAGAGTCAATGCATTGCTGACTGTGAAGAGAGGTGCAGTAAAGGACTCAGCCGCCCTGGCTAGTTGTACTCTTTCATATACAGTCATCCCTCAATATCCACAGGACATTGGTTCCAGGCCCCCCCCCACACAGAGCAATAACAAAATCCAGGGATGCTCAAATCCCTTATACAAATGGTGTAGTATTTGCATAACTTACGGCACATCCTCCCCTATACTTTGTCATCTCTAGATTACTTACAATACCTAATACAATGTAAATGCTATGAAAATAGTTATTATACTGTATTGTTTTAGAAGTTATATTATTTTAATTGCTGTATTCTTACTTTTATTCTTATTTTTAAAATATTTTGTTCTGCAGTTGGTTGAATCTGTGCATACAGGTCCAGTTCATTGCTAGGCTCTTTATCTGGGGCCTTGTACAGAGGTTTTCTTCAGGAACCTCTGCTGAGCATCATTATGGGAGGCAGTGGAGGGGAAAAAGAAGGGGAAATCTTGAAGACACTTTTCCCCTCTCTGACTTAGAACCCAGGGTTCATAAAACTGCTCCCTTAACTGTGAGATGATCCTAATGTGGTGCACTGTTCCATGGGTGGAAATAGATCTGGGCGGGAGTGTGGGGAGGAGCAGCACTTCTCCAGTTTTAGCCTCTTGCTTATTACCATTGCAATATGTGATTAAAGGCTTACCTCTTTTTTTTTTTTTTGGCTTGTTGCTTTAATTAGCTACTCTGACACCTACTGGCAGTTCAGTTTTCACTCCTGACAGCCACCTTCCCAAGGCATTCCTAACTATCAAAAAGCCATTTCATCTAATTGAATGATTAGAAAAACTGTGCTTGAATGATTTAGAAAAACTCTTGGGGTTTTAAACTCAAACTCTTGGGGTTTGAGTCTTTTAAACTCTTGGGGTTTGGTGGTTACATGGGAACAACCAAAAATCCATTACTTACTATAACCTTACCCTGGACCCAGTTGCAAAGGCTTATCTCCCTTGTCTTAATGCTGCAGCTGCCCCTGCAAAATTTGCTGGTGCTTCTGCTGAACTATTAAATAGTTTTAGGCTCCCACTTGACTTCATGGTTCCTTATGTAGTGCAGACATTTCTGATTGAGAACACAACATTTTTCGAAAAGCCTTTTAATCTCTTATGAGATTCTGTCACTTTCTCCCTTTCTCATTACTACTTGCCACTGCAATACCCTGAATCCTGCCACTGCCAGAAGATGGGGAATATCATGATTGTCTTACCTCAGGGAACATTCTGTACCTTTCTCAGATTTACTAGAGACTGTAATTAAGAACCCTGACCTCACATTTGTTGATGGATCATACCTCACAACTGAAAGTGGAGGTTACCAAGCAGAATATGCTATCACTAATTTAAGCTCTACTTTAGAATACAGTCCTCTGGGGTAAAATCAGCTGAGGTGGCAAAACTTATTGCACTTACTAGAGCTTGCCAACTAGCCAAAGACCAGAGAGTAAAAATATATACAGCTAGCTTTTGGAGTAGTATTATGACTCTGGGATGATTCAGGAAAAAAAGAGGTTTCTCATCTCTGTCATAACACCCATAAAAAATGGACAGGTTAAGAAACTTTTAGATGTACTCCTACTTCCTTGAGAGGTGGCTATTTTAATGTTTGAGGCCTATGTAAAAAAATATAATATAGAAGATTAAGGAAATGCTCAAGCAGACCATTATGCTAAAGAAGTCACTTTAACCAAGGCTGTGATCCCATCTAAACCCTCAAAAAATAAATATCTGGAGTGATTAAAGAGGCCATTATAAAATATCAACATTTAGCCCCTGATTTTGAAAAGGGTAAATAGAAAAAAATCTGATTGTACCCACCACTCAGGTAATTTCTGGCACTTCTAAAATAACTACTTAGTAGCACCAGATGATTTTGAATGGATTTTAGCTGAATTTCTCCATGAAACTACACGCCAGGGAAGAGACAAATTGGTTACTGTCTAAAATTGATGGAGAAATTTTAGAGAGATAACTGAGGGTATTTTCGGGTCATGTGTCACCTGTCAACAACATAATCCTGGAAAAACTGTAAAGGTGGAACATGACCAGGAACCAAAACCTCAAGGCCCTTTGAATACCTTCAAATGGACTATCCAGCTTCCACCCTCCAAGGTATTTGAATGTTTTTGTTATCATAGGTATATTTTTAGGATAGGTTAAGGTACTTCCATGACAAAAAGCTATAGCCTTTACAGTCACTAAAAGGCTGCTTGATTTTGTATTTCCAACCTGGGACATCTCAAATTTTTTATATCAAGTGATTGAGGCACACATTTTTCACGAGCCATTATAAAAGTACTCTGTAAGGATCACCCCTTGCTCAAAAACTACATTGTCCTTACCATGCACAATCCTCTGTGGAGGGTTAAGAGACCAATGGCATCTTTAAATAGCAAAACTTTCAGAAACCTGAGGTTCCTTGGCCAGAGGTATTCTCCTTAGCCCTCTTGGCTATAACAGTTCACTCCTTTGGGAACACATTGATTATCCCCGTGTGAATTAGTAACTGGAAGGCTCATGCATTTTTTTTTTTTTTTTTTGAGACAGAGTTTCACTTTGTTGCCTAGGTTAGAGTGCCATGGCTTCAGCCTAGCTCACAGCAACCTCAAACTCCTGGGCTCAAGCGATCCTTCTGCCTCAGCCTCCCAAGTAGCTGGGACTACAGCTGGGGGCGGTGGCTCACACCTGTAATCCTAGCACTCTGGGAGGCCGAGGTGGGCAATCCTTTGAGTTCAAGAGTTCCAGAGCAGCCTGAGCAAGAGTGAGACTCCGTCTCTACTAAAAATAGAAAGAAATCATCTGGACAACTAAAAATATATAGAAAAAATTAGCCAGGCATGGTGGCGCATGCCTGTAGTCCCAGCTACTCAGGAGGCTGAGGCAGGAGGATTGCTTGAGCCCAGGAGTTGGAGGCTGCTGTGAGCTAGGCTGATGCCACGGCACTCTAGCCTGGGCAACAAAGTGAGACTCCGTCTCAAAAAAAAAAAAAAAATCCTCACTCTCCTCGGAACTCACCAGCTCTTCTTAGAACCCAGACTTAGCCTTTGACCTCTGTGCCTCATGGCTGTGCACACCACCAAGTCCGTCCTCACACATCCTCGTGTTCCCCTGCTTTGCCCGCATGAGGTTTCCAACACCAGTGGTTGATTGGCTTATCCATCTGTTTTCTATGACTGTTTACCATACAGCTGGTCACATTAACGGAAAGAACCACCATCTACGTTGAGCTCTGGAGCTCATGGCATGCCTGGCCACACATCCCCGTGGTCCCTGCAACAACCAAGACGGGTGGGGCTTGGCTCCCATCTGCTGGATAAAAAACCACGGCTCCCACAAGCAGTCGTTCGTGAAGAAACAGACCTTGAGACATAAAATTCACCGCCCCTCCCACCGGTCCAGGGCTGCCAGGTGAAGCCTCTTAGAAACAGATGGTCCCTGGGAGTGTTAATTTTGTGTCAATGCGACTGGGCCAAGAGATGCCCAGATGGCTCGTAAAACATCATTTCTGGGTGTGTCTGTGAGGTGTCCCTGGGAGAGGTGGGCATTTGATTTGGTGGCTGAGTGAGGAAGATCACCCTCACCTATGTAGGTGGCATCATCCTATCCCTTGAGGGCCCAGCTAAAACAAAAGGTAGAGTAAAGGTGAATTCCCTGTCTGTGCTTTGGCTGGGACAGCTGTCTTTTCCTGCCCTCAACGCCAGGACTTATCCCATCAGCCCCGGTTCTCAGGCCTTCAGACACCAGCTGGAAAGACACTGCAGGGTCAACTGGTTCTCAGGCTTCCAGAGGGCAGACTGGGGACTTCGCGGGCTCCATGGTCACGTGAGCCTGCCCGCATCGTACCTCTCTTTCTGTGCATCTGCCCTATTGGTCTGTTTCTCTGGAGAGCCCTGACTAATCCAGCAACCCTAGCCTGGGGCCCAGCGTCCTTGTCAGGGACTCGCCTGCCTCCTGGCCGGCCTGAGCCAAGGTTCTGTGAATGAGGGGACACCCCATGGTTCCACAGCAGTGGGGTCGTCAACAGCCCACTCTCCATCTGCCCTCGGTTAATTCTGTCTTTCTTCCTCTCCAAGGGTTTGCCTCTAGCAGGGAGCAATTATTAGACACTTTGAAACTAGTAATTATTCTAGTAAATATATTTTATTCTTGTTTGTGCGTTACACAGAGGGTGGAAGTCCTGGATTTCCATATTGTATTGATTGCTTCACCTGATTAAATTTTAAATTAGATTTTGCACTAGTCAGATAGGAGGCAGAAATAACTTGATTGGCTGATGCATGAATGTGCTTAAGATGTTCAGGTTTGATGACAACTAAACACTAAACAGAGGGAAGAAAGAAGAAAAGGACATAAAAACGGATTCGTTTACACTGGCTTTAGTGAGGCACTCAGGAAAGGGGCTCCCGGTCATTTTTATCTAGAATCTTTCTGGGTCACATCAAGTTGGAGCAGCCAGCCCAGGAAGCCTGTAAACCTCAGAGTCAGGGGCCCAGGTGAGAAATCTTTGTTCAGTTTGGTTCATTTAAATGCAGATGTGCCTAGCAGTGGTAACACTTTAGGGTATTGTCAGTAATGTGTGTTTTTCTCTGAGAGTACTGGGTGCCTTTGGGGTTGGGGAAGGATGGAGAGGAGTCTGCACCTGAGAAAGGCCCCAATTAATTTTAACATTTTTTCAAGTCCAGTTTTCCTTCCAGTGTTTTCATTTTATGCCAAGGGAGGTGAAGGGGAAATGTCATCTTGCGCCTACTTCTCTTCCAAAAGCAATTTGAAGAAGTGCTTAGCTTGCTCAGTTCCTACCTACCCTGTGTCTTGCTGGAGCTCAGCATGCATGGGCCCTGCCTCTAGAGAAAGCCTACTTCTCTAGAAGATTCCATGTGTATTCAGCTCATTCTACTTACCTGCCTCTCCCTGTATCTTTCAAGTTCCCAGACGGGAGAGGGAGGGAAAGAAGTCTGGTTTCTTCCCTGCCCTGGGTGTCTCAGAAGAGCAATGGCAGAGTCCCTCCCTGGGAACGTCCAGGGGCTCCAAGGGGCAGGTCTGGAAACACGGGTCTTCGGTTTCACAAGCCCATGCCCCACAGTGGGTTTATCGTTTCATTCACCTCATCACTTACCATGCAACTGGCGTCGTTTTCTCTGCGTCAACCTCACACCACTGTAGTTCAAGGAAACCTTGACAGTGACATATTGATAACAAAAGAAAAAGAGGACCCAGGCCTCCTGAAACGAACTGGGGGCTAGGCTCCATCCCCGCACCTCCACCCTAGTCAGCCTACACTGTGGCCCATGCTTTATTCTTAGGAGCGAGCACTTCTTTGTGCTCGAGTGTTTTCACTCACTTTTCTGTTTGGTTCATCCCCAGGTCCCCAGCATGACGGTGACCACCTGGCATGTCATGCCACTCACAGATCTCCACTTGTAGGGTGTGCGCTCTCACCAGGGGAGGACCCCCAAACATGGACTGGCCTTCCTACCTAGAGGTCATGTGCTTCTATGTTGCAGTGAACCACCTGTAATCCAGGAAACTCTAAAGCAACCCTCAGGGGAGACTTTGGGTTGTAAAGTCTCTCATTGCCCAGATCTTACCTCTGATTAACCTCTGATCTGATCCCTGATGTCTACTAGGCTCATTCTTTGCTCCTAGAACACTTCAGGGATCTTTTTGTTCCCCCCTCAGAACATGAACATTGCCTTAGAATCCTTCCCAGAACTCTGGCTAGTATGAATTGACTGGTGCTGGCTGAAAATTAAAACCTGTTCACTTTCCCTAATGTGGCCCAGGGCTCAGTCACCACAGCCACAGAAATGGAATTTAGTACTGTGCGATATGAAATGGTGATTTTGGCAGAGAGGCAGCATGTTATCCAGAAGGAGGGTAAAGGTACAGATTAATGCTATCTTTTGATAACTTAGCAGCATATGTTGTAATTCTTAGGGTATTCACTCAAAAGATCATACACAGATTGCTGTCAGAAACCAAAATTCTGACCAACTGAGTTTAAAGATCTAATTGGCTTTTATTAGCCTTTCATGAATCAGGCAGCATCCTGTCTGAAAGTAGGAGTTCCACTTAGCAGAGTGGTCAGACTGTAAGGTGCCTTGGACAGGAACAAGGAAACAGCATGGTACAAAAAGTGGATGGGTTAACATCAAGTTTCTTCAAGTTACTTTCCTTGTAAGTGCTCAAGCAGAGAGGACTTCCTCATGCCAGCTCGGGCTGACTGGGCCCTTTTTGACTGGTTGCTCTGAATTTCTTATTTGTTTGTTTGTTTGTTTTAAATGGATTGTTTAGGGATTTTCCTGTTTTCTAAAGTTACAGTTGGCTATGTGGCACTCAATGCAAATGGCTCCATTTTGGTTTGCTCTGGGGCCCAGGGCAAGAGCTTAGTCCCAAACAACAGCCTCCTATCAGTCGCATGTAACACCGTACACTCCCCAGCTAAGACACGGAAATCGGGAAAACCTGAACACCGGAGACTGAGCTCAGATGGAGCCAGAGGTCAAGACGTGAGCAGGTAAACCAGAGCAGGGCACAGGTGGTGGCCGTGCTGCTCTTTGGGACTGTAGTGAGGATCGTGGGCAAACACAGAATGTTGCTGGACAGCTGCGGCTCCCTGCACACCTGCTTGTGCGCAACCTCCCCTCGGGATGTCCCTTGAGCACCCAGCTTTCTGTTCCTGTGGACCAAGATGCAAGTTGGCATCAGAGAGGGTGTGTGCTCCCAGAAACAGTTGGACTTCCAGAGAAATGTGAAAGGGTTGTCTGGCAGAGGTTATTTTCCTTCTTTATTTTTCCAAGATTTACCTATATCTTCACTTTTTGACCCAGAGATTAGAGGTCAACGATTACACTACTGCTCCCATTTCCATCACCATCTCAAACAAGACTAATCTTTGGAAATCATCCCTAATCATACCAAATAATAACCAGAGAGAGTCTGCAAAGCTTTGTGTGCAGATACGAAAGAGAGGACAATTCAGACAAATGTCTGGTGACTAAGCATGATCCATGAATTTCTACGTTCAGTCAACTCACATTTACTCATTGCTACTATGTAAATTATAACTGGCATTCATTGAGCATTTACTATGTTTCCAGACATGAATCCAAGCATATCACATATATTTATGTCTTTGACCTTCCCAACATCCCCACAGAGTAGATCCTATGATGATGCCCATTTCATAGGTGAAAAAACAAGATGCAGAGAAGTGAAATAACTTGCATGAGATAGAAAAGGGGTCAATAAGACCAGGCACGGTGGCTCACATTTGTAATCCCAGCACTCTGGGAGGCCTAGGCAGGAGGATTGGTTGAGGCCAGGAGTGTGAGACCAACCTGAGCAAGAACAAGACCCCATCTCTATTAAAAATAGGAAAGTTAGCCTGGCATGGTGGTACTCGCCTATTCCCAGCTACTTGGGAGGCTGTGGTGGGAGGATCGCTTGAGTCCAGGAGTTTGAGGTTGCACTGAGCTGTGCTAACACTACTGCAGTCTAGCCCAGGAGACAGAGACCTTGTCTCAAAAAAAAAAAAAAAGAAAAAAGAAAAAAGAAAAAGGGCCAGTAAGTGGGGGACAGACCTGGACATTAAACATAGACTGTCTGACTCCACCTCGCCACAGTCTCTGACGTGTGACAGCTCCCAGGGCAGTCTCAGCCCTCAGTGAGCTTTAGGTTGAGCAAGGAAATAAGCAGGTACACACATGATTCCAAAACAAGACAGACAGCATGAAAACCACAGAAGAATTACAAGTGGTGTAAGAGAAAAGGGAGAGATCACGCAATGATGAGGAAGGGAGTGGCTTTGGAAAGATAGGGAAGATTTATTTCACCAGCCTCATCAATAAATACCAGCTGCAAAGCTAGTCATGCGAAGGCAGGGACAAGCCTGTCAAGAGTAGAGAATAGCGTGAGCAAAGACACAGATTCTGAAACCAAGTGACATTTGAGAAATAGCCAGTGAGGCTGGGCTTCCTGCAGTGTGACAGTAGCAACAGCAACAACGATAATGATGGTGATGGTTTCCATACATGCTGGGAGAACATGGCGCTGCCTGCACCACTGCCCTGGTGAAGAATTAACAGGAGCTCGTGCCTGGTTTCCCCTGGACTCCACCCTATGTGTCTTTTGCTCTTGCTGACTTTAATCTGTTTCCTTTCGTTGCAATAAATTAAAACCATGACTATAACAAAAAATGTGATGATGATGATGAAAAAAGTGATACTTCCAACGTGCCAAGCACAAGTCTGAGCACTTTATGGATATTAACTGATTTAATCTTCACCCTATGTGATGGATACGATTATCACCCACATTTTATAGAGGGGGAAACAGATACAGACAAGGACACTAATTTTCATGAGCTCACAAAGCCAGGTGTAATGCTGGGGTTCGAATGCAGGCAGATTGGCATGACACTAGACTGTCTCTTTCCTCTCATATTTGGATAGATCCTAGCAACAGTCACTGAGGAAAAGAGCACAGGCTCTGCAGACCTGGATTCGAATACCTATTTATTAGTGATGTGAACTTGAGCAAGTTATCGAACCTCTCTCGCTATCAATTTCCATTTTCATAAAAGGAAGACAACGCTACCAACCTTGGAGCATTGTGATGTTTAGAGAAAATGTGTGTCAAGCACTTGATATATAAGTGAAGAAAGGATATTGGAACTCCAGGTGAAGGAATAAATACCCAATTTGGTAGATGCTCTTTAAGGGCCTTCAGCAAGTAACAGGGTTGCAGCCTCACATAAGAAGAACCATCTAAGAGGAGTTTGTTGAAGGAACAGGATCTCAGTTGGCATGTCCAGACATTCACACGAATGCCAAAGTCCTCTGTTTATCTCATCAGAATTATGTCATCTAGGAATTTATCCTGTAAAAATAGAGATGCACTAAAGATAAATATATAAGGATGTGTTATTTAAAAGCAAATAAATCAGTTTTTTTAAAAAAATAGGATCTGGGTTATATAAGTGATGCAAAGCAGAGGATAGAATGCTATAAAAGACATTAAAATACTATGTTGGAGGACTATATGATGATTAAATGTTCACAGTGAATTATTAAAAGTAGAAAAAGAGGCAGCCTATAAAAGAGTATATATAGTATGTCCTCATAAATATACATACACGTGTACATGTTCATAAAAAACTGAAAAGCTATTTAAAAAGTGTTAACAGTAATTCTTGGCCAGTGGAATTGTGGGTAATTTTAGTTTCCTTCTTCGTATAGTCTCTATTTTCCAAATTTTCAGAGTGCACATGTATTACTTTTTATATGACGGAGTGTTTAAAACATTTTAAATGTGTTTTAAAATCTTGGATATATAAATTTAGTTGGGAAATTTTAGTAATACTAATAAACCTACCAGACGGATAGTGATTCCGAAACGTATCTGGTCAACATGGCAGGTTACTGGGTGTTTTGTTTTGTTTTGTTTCTATATTGTTGTATGTAAGGTGTTTTTGTTTTTAGAGTAAGGATTCAGGATGTAAAATAAGTTAGACCAAATGGAAATACTGAAATCTCCTTTCTTCACTAAACTTTTTAAGAACTGGGGCTTTCATCCCAGTTAGCCGGGAAAAGATGGACATCCCAAATCAGTGCTCGAGTGTGAAGAGACTTCTACAGCCAGCCATCAAAGGATGGCAGAAGAGACATTAGTTCTGCCATGAAAATGGAGGGAGATATAGGCTTTATCTTACTGCTGGGTTTCTCTCTGTTTCAGAAAATCTCGGTGTCACAGCAGAAAAAAACATTAAATTATTAAGGTCTGTGCTTAAGAAGCTGAGGAGAGCTGGTTTATGAACACCACTGTGACCATTAAATCCATTTTACTGAGGACTGTGATTTTATTTTCTTAAATTCATGGTGACATGCTACTTTGAATCATGTTGGGTGGCAGGCACATTGCTTTATGAGATAGTTGCCTGGGTTTAAAAAGCACCTTAGAAATAAACAGCAAAGGGAGGCTTGTCTGTCTGGAAAATGACCCAAAAGGGTAGGTTATACTCAGTGCCACAGGATTGTACACTTAAAAATACTTGAAATGGTAAATTTTATGTTACATGTATTTTAACACAAAAAAGTTTTTCATATAGCTTGGATTCAAACCTTTTGTCATGTATATATTTGACAAGTATCTTTTTCAGGCTTTGGCTTGCTTTATCTTATCAGTATTTTTTAAAGAGAAATATTTTTCATTTTGATGATGTCCAATTTATCAGGGTTTTTTTATGGTTCATGCTCTTTGTGTACTATGAAAGAAACTTTTGCTCAAAATGGGTCACGATGTCTTCCTATTTTTTCTTCAAGAAGTTTTTTCTGTGGTTTTAGATCTTAAGTTTAGATCTGTGATCCAATTTGAGTTGTTTATATATGGTCTAAAGTTTATTTTTAAAATACAGTGTTCTAGCCCATTTGTTAATAGACAATCCATTCCCCCATTGAATTACCTTGGCATTTTTGCCAAAAATCAACTGGCCATATGTGTGTGGTCTATTTCTGGACTCTTCATTTTGTACCTTTGGTCTAATTATTGATTTATACAATTGTTTTTTAAATCAGTTTAGAGGAAAAAAGTTAGAAAAAAAAATACATTTATACCTTCTTTTATATTTACCCATGGAGTCACCTTCACTGGTGTTCTTTATTTATCAGATGGATTCAAGTTACTGTCTAGTGCTCTTGCCTTTCAGCTTGAAATGCTTCCTTTAGTATTTCTTGTAGAACAGGTATACTAGAAACAAATTCTCTCAGTTTTTGTTTACCTGGGAATGTCTTAATTTCTCTTTCAGTTTTGAAGAAATGTCTTGCTGCATATAGAATTCTTGATTGACAGTCCTTTTCTTTCCAGTACTTTGAATATGCCATCCCACTGTTTCCAACCTTCATCGTTTCCAATGAGAAGTGAGCTGTTAATCTCATTACGGTTTCTTTGTACCTGGTGTGTTGCTTCTTTCTTGCTGCTTCCAAGATTCTGCCCTTTTGTTTGACTTTCAACAGTTTGCTTATGATGTGTCTAGCTGTGGATCTCTTTGTGTTTATACAACTTGGAGTTTGTTAAACTTCTTGAATGTGTAGATTAATGTTTTTCATCAAATTTGGGACATTTTCAGCTGTGATTTCTTCAAATATTCTTTCTGACCATTTCTCTCTTCTCCATGTGTGACTCTTATTATTAGTGTGTTGGTAAGTTTGACAGTATCTGGCAGGTCTTTAAGGGTCTGTTCATTTATCTTCATTCTTTTTTGTTTCTGTTCTTCAGACTGGATATCCTCAATAGACCTATTTTCAAGTTTTCTGATTCTTTTGCTTGCTCTTATCTGCAAGTGAGCCTCTCTAGGGAATTTTTCATTTCAGTTATTTTACTTTTCAAGTTCAAAATTTATATTTGGTTCTTTTGTTAATAATTTCTATCTCTTTATTGATATTTTATCTTTGTTAAGACGTTACTGTTCTCATACTTTTTTTTTAGTTCTTTAAACATGGTTTCCTTTAGGTGAATATATTTTAAATACTGATTTAAAGACCTTGTCCTGTAAGTCCAATGTATGGGCTGCATCAGACATGGTTTCTATTAACTGATTTTTTGTGCGTGCACAGCCATACTTCCTTGTTTATTTGCATGTCTCGTAATGTTTTTGTTGAAGTAATATAATGTGGCAACTCTGGATTTCAGATTCTTCACACTCTCTAGAATTGTTTTTTCTTGCTGTTTGTTATTGTTGCTACTGTGCTTTGTTTAGGTACTTTTCTGAAATTATTCTATAGAGTCTATTCTTTGTCATGTTTGGCCATTGAAGTGTCTGCTCGGTTAACTTAGTAGTCAGCTAATGATTGGACAGAGATTGCTTTAAATGCCAAGAACCAATAAATCTCTCTTTCTTTACTGCAGGACTCTGTGTGTATATTGATGAATACCTTCAACACTCAGCCAGGCAGTCTATAATGGTGGCTTAGCCTTCACTTCCTGCTTGCACGCAGCATCAAGGTTAGGTACAAGTAAGAGTTTAGAACTTTCTCAGGTCTATCCTAGTGTTTATAAAGCCCTGCATATATGCATAGTCCTGCACGTGAATGTGACCATCTAAAGTCTCAGGAATATGTCAGAGTTTTTCAAAGCCCCCTTTCGACGTCTCATTCCCCAGCATTTCCTTTAAAGATTTTGGATAACTTACTGTTTGCCTCCAACTGCTATCCATTCCCTCAGGCAGCTATAATGTTAAACAATTACCCTTGATGGTTTTCAACAAATGCCCCTGGGAAAAGGCTTTTTGCACTGGGAGAGCTCTTAGGTCAAAGGAAGAAGAGAAGTCTTGTGAGTGGGAACTTTCAAGGAACCACCAGACAAGTCAAATAATGACATTTCTCTCAGAATTGGGCTTTAAAAGAGCTCCAGCCCCATTTTGTCCCCTCCTGTGGCTGCCAGGTGCTGGTTTTTACTGTGTTTGTGGGCTGTTTGTTTTCAAGGCTATTGCAGACCTGGGTAGATGAGGTGGGAAGGCTAAGTTAAAACACCACAAAACTCACTGTTCTTACTGAGATTCAGTTGTTTTTCTTGAATAAATGCTCCCTAGATTGCTACAAGCCTTTGGTTAATTTCTAGAGCTGATAAAGTTGTTATGACAATTTTTTTAAGTTCAGACAGTCCCTGACTTATAATGGGTCAACTTCAATTTTTCAACTTCACCATGGTGTGCAAGCAAAACACATTCAGTAAAAACCATACTTCAAGTACTCGTAATACTATTCTGGTTTTTCACTTTTAGTAGTCCATAAATTACATGAGATATTTGACACTTTATTGTAAAATAGGTTTTGTGTTAGATGATTTTGCCCAATTGTAGGCTAATATAAGTGTTCTGAATATGTTTAAGGTAGGTTAGCCTAAGCTATGATGTTCAGCAGGTTAGGTGTATTAAATGCATTTTCAACTTACAATATTTCCAACTTACAATGGGTTTATTGAGACGTAACTCCATCATAAGTTGAGGAGCATTTGTTGTCTCATTGTCCTGGAGTAAAGGATCTTCAGAGGTTCTTACTCTGCCATTCTTGCTGACATAATATCTCTTTGATCTATATATCTACCTATGCACATATATCACATTCTCTTGAATACTGTATAATAAATCTTAAATCAAGTAGTGTAAGAATTCTAACTTGGTTCTTATTTTTTAAAATTGTTCTGGCTACCCTCGGTTATTTACATATCTATAAATCAATTTGGGGAGAAGTGACATCAAAAAATACTGGGTCTTACAATCCATGGACATAATATGTGTCTCTGTTTATTTAGGTCTTCTCTAATTTTTCTAAGCACTGTTTTGTAGTTTTCAGTGTATAAGTCTGGCATTTGTTTTATAAAATGTATCACAGAATATTTTGTTCTTTTGATGCAATTATAAATAGTATTGTATTTTTAATTTAATTATTTGTTTATTGCTAGTAGATAGAAATACAATTGATTTTGTATATTGACATTGCTAAGCTCACCTATTCTGCTACCATTTTTTGTAAATTCATTAGTATTTTAAATATATATAATCATGTCATGTCATCTGTGAATACAGTTTTATCTTTTGCTTTTACATCTGTGCATTTGACTTCCTTTTTCTGGCCTTATTTCACTTGTGAGGACCTCCAGTACTACATGAAATGGAAAAAGCAAGAGAAGATATCCCTCCCTTGCTCTAGATCTTAGGGGTGAAATATTCTGTCTTTCATCACTAAGCATGTGTCAGGTTGAGAAAATTCCCTTCTATTCCTAGTTTGCTGAGAGGTGGGTTTTTAAATCATAAATGAGTATTAAATTTTATTGAATGTTTTTTCTGCACCTATTGAGATGATTATATGATTTTGCTTTTTAAAGCTGTTAATATGATGAGTTACATTAATTTTTCACATGTTAAACTAACCTTACATTCCTGGCATAAATCGTACTTGGTAATGATGTATTGTGGATTATAGTAGCGGGTTTGATTTGCTAAACTTTTGCTAAGAATTTTGCTATCGATGTTCTTGAAAGATATTGGCATGTAATTTTCTTTTCTTATAATGTCTTTGTATGGGTTTGGTATTCACACAATATCAGACTCATAGAATGAGTTGGGAAATGTTTCCTTCTTTTCTATTTTCTGGAAGAGTTTCTACAAAATTGGTATTGTTTATTTCTTAAATGTTTGGCAGAATTTACCTATGAAGCCTTCTGGGTCTGGAGTTTTCTTTGTGAGAAGGTGTTAGGTTTTTTTTTTTCAATAAACTTCTCATCATAGAATTGTTTTAGATTTACAGGAAAGCTGTGAAGATAGTACAGAAAGTTTCCATACACCTTATACCCCATTTCCCCTATGATTAACATTTTGCATTAATGTGATACATTTGTCACAACTACAAACTGATATTGATGCATTATTATTAACTAAAGTCCATTCTTTATTTATATTTTCTTTTACGTAATGTGTTTTTTCTGTTCCCAGATCCCGCTACCACATTACCTTTAGTCATCGTGTCTTTTTAGAATCTTCTTGGTTGTGACAGTTTTCTCAGACTTTTCTTAGTTTTGATGACCTTGACAGTTTTGAGGAGTACTGGTCAGGTATTTTGTAGAATGTCCATCAATTGGGGTTTGTTGGTTTGATGTTTTCTTAAATTATACTGGGATGATAGATTTGGGGGAGGAAGACTACAGAGGGAAAGCGCCATTCTCATCACATTATATCAATCATTGTTGATACTAATTGTCACCTGGCTGAGGGAGTGTTTGTCAGGTTTCTCCAATGCAAAGTTATTCTCTTTATTCTTAGGAAGCTTTAAACTATGAATTTAATTTCCCTAATAAATACAGGGCTATCAGTAACATTTCTTCTTAAGTGACGTTTTTGTCTTTTTTTTTCCTAATATATGTATATTTTTGAGACAGAGTCTCACTCTGTTGACCGGGCTAGAGTGCTGTGGTGTCAGTCTAGCTCATAGCAACCTCAAACTCCTGGGTTCAAGCAATCCTTCTGCCTCAGCCTCCCGAGTAGCTGGGACTACAGGCATGCGCCACCATGCCCAGCTAATTTTTTCTATATATTTTTTAGTTGTCCAGCTAATTTTCTTTCTATCTTTAGTAGAGACAAGGTCTTGCTCTTGCTCAGGCTGGTCTCGAACTCCTGAGCTCAAACGATCCACCTGCCTTGGCCTCCCAGAGTGCTAGGATTACAGGCATGAGCCACCGTGCCCAGCCAGCTGGTTTTTGTCTTTTAAGGCATTTGTCCATTTTATTTAATTTGTTGAATGTATTGACAGGAATTGTTCATACAATTTTCTTATATTCTCTTAATAGTTATAGAATCTGGAGTAGTGACCCTTTTCTCATTCCTGATATTAATAATTGGTGTCTTCTCTCTTTTTGATTTTTTTCTTTATCTTTTATCTCTTGTCTTTTTCGTGTCTTATTTATTAGTCTGGCAGGGAGTTATAAATTTTATCTATCTTCTGACAAAATATGCTTTGGTATTATTGATTGTTCTTTATTATTGTTATATTTCATTTATTTCTTTTTTAATCTTTACTATTTTCTTTCTTCTGATTAACTTAGCCTTAATTTGCTCTTCCTTTTTAGTGTACTATGGCAGAAACCTAGTTCATTTATTTTAGATTTACCTATAAGCACACAATGCTATAGATTTACCTCTAAGTACAGCTTTGGATATAGCCAAAAATTTTTATAGTTTATGTTTTTGTTTTTCCCCCTCAGAAGTTCTTCTTTTCCTTCCTCCTCATCCTCCTCCTCCTCCTCTTCTTCTTCTTCTTCTCCCCTTCTTTTTATAATATATATTTAAGGCATAAATGTTTTAATTTGTATTCAGTTCAAAGATTTTCTAATTTCCCTTGTGATTTCTTCTTTGATCCATGGGTTATTTAAAAGCGTGTTGTTTAATTTCAAAATATTTGAGGAAATTTTCCAGGTATCATTCTGCAAATGACTTCCAGTTTAATTCCTGTAGGGAAAGAGAACATACTTTCTATGACTTAAATCCTTTTAAATTCATTGAGAATTATACTAAGGTCCAGATATGGTCTATTTTTATAAATGATTTATACGCACATGAAAATCATGTATATTGTGCTATTCTGAGATGGAGTATTATATAAATGACAAATTGGTTGATAGTGTTGTTGAAATCTGTATTTTTACTGATTTTATTTCTTCCTGTTCTGTCAGTAATTGAGAAAGAGATCTTGAAATTTCCAACTATAATTATTAACCTTATTACATCTTTCAGTTCTATTAATTTTACTTTATTTTGAAGTGGGTTACTAGTTAATACATATTTAACATTTCGATGTCCTCTTGATTGCTTGACCTGTTTATTGTTATGAAATTTTCATCTCTTTTATCTCACATATTTCAGTGTATTTATATTTTAGATATCGTATTCTTCATCTTTGTAAGTTCCATTTAAGTATTTTTATATCTTTCATTTGTTGTCTCATTATATTTGTCTTTTCCTCTACTTTATTGTACAATGGAGCATATTTATAACTGTTTTAATATTCTTATCTGCTAATTCTACCATATCTTTCATTTCTGTTTCTATTGGTTATTTTTCTCCTGATAATGGTTCATATTTTCTCATCTTTTTCTTATTTCAAAATACTAAGGGGTTACAAATATTTTCATTACATGGCTTGAGTCAGGGCTATAAATGTGCCCACCACCCGAATAGTGTTCATTGTACCTGTCAGGTGGAGTTTTGCCCCCTGCTTCCTCCTCTTCCCTGCTGCTTGATTTGCAATGACTTTTGCTTCCCTCTCTGCACTTGTGTGTCTATTGGTTAGTTCCAATTTATTAGAGAGTACATGTGGTGTTTGTTTTTGCATTCTGGAGATACTTCACTAAGGAGAATGGTCTCCAGTTCCATCTAAATTGTTGCAAAAGGCATTAATTCATCCTTTTTATGGCTGAGTAATACTCCATGGTATACATATGCCACATTTTATTAATACACTCATGAATTGATGGGCACTTAGATTGATTCCACGTCTTTGCAATTGTGAGTTGTGCTGCATAAGCATTTGAGTGTATCAGACCACATTTCTTTGGTAAAAATAAATTAAAATTTATAAATTAAAAAAAAAGAAGAAAAAAATAAAAAAAATTTGAGTGTAGGTGTCTTTTAGATAGAAATATTTCTTTTCCTTTGGGTAGATACCCAGTAGTGGAATTGCTGGATCAAATGGTAGGTCACTTTTAGTTCTTTGAGGAATCACCATACTGTTTTCCATAGAGATTACACTAATTTATAGTCCCACCAACTGTGTATAAGCATTTCTTTCTCTCTGCATCCTTGCCAGCATCTATTGTTTTTGGACTTTTTAATATAAGCCATTCTAATGGGGTAAGGTGCTACCTCATTGTGGTTTTAATTTACATTTCCCTGATTATTAGTGATGTTGAGCATTTTTTTCATATATTTATTGGCCATTTGTCTATCTTCTTTTGAAAAGCTCTGTTCATGTCCTTTGCCCACTTTTTTAATGGGATTGTTTTTTTCTTGCTGATTTGAGTTCTTTGTAGATTCTGAATATTAGCCCTTATCAGATGTGTAGATTGTGAATATTTTCTCCCATTCTATAGGTTGTCTATTTGTTCTGTTGATTATTTCCTCAGCTGTGCAGAAGCTTTTTAATTTAATCAAGTCTCATCTGTTTATTTATTTTTGTTATTGCTGTAATTGTCATTGGGGTCTTAGTTACAAATTCTTTGCCTAGACTGATATCTACAGGAGTTCTTCCTATATTTTCTTCTAGAATTCTTACAGTTTCATGCCTTACATTTAAGTTTTTACCCATCGTGAATTAATTTTTTGTGAGTGGTGAGAGATAGGGGTCTTATTCCATTCTTCTGCATATGGCTATCCAATTTTCCCAGCACCATTTATTGAATAGGGCTTATTTTCCCCAGTGCACATTGTTGTCTGCTTTGCCAAATGTCAGCTGGCTGTAGGTAGACAGTTTTATATCTGGGTTCTCTGTTCTGTTCCATTGGTCTATGTCTCTATTTTTGTACCAATACTATGCTGTTTCAGTTACTATAGCCTTGTAAGTTTGAAGTCTGGTAGTGTGATGCCTCCAGCTTTGTTCTTTTTGCTTAGGATTTCTTTGGCTATTCAGGCTTTTTTCTGGTTCCAAACAAAGTGTAGAATTATTTTTTCTAGGTCTGTGAAACATGCCATTGGTATTTTGATTGGGATTGCATTGAATCTGTAAATCACTTTGGGTAGTATGGACATTTTAACAATGTTGATTCTACCAATCAATGAGCATGATATGTTTCTCCAAGTGTTTGTTTCATCTGCGATTTCTTTCCTCAGTGTTTCATAGTTTTCCTTGTAGAGATCTTTCACCTCTTTGGTTAAGTATATTCCTAGGTATTTTATTTTCTTTGTAGCTATTGTGTATGGTATTGAGTCTTTGATTTGACTCTCAACTTGGCTGTTATTGGTACACAGAAATGCTACTTTTTTGTGTACAGTGACTTTGTAACCTGAGACTTTGCTGAATTTATTTATCAATTCCAGGAGTCTTCGGGGTTTTCTGACACCAGGTCATGTTGTCAGCAAAAAGTGATATTTTCTCGCTTTTTGCTTTCCTAGTAATTTTTTGTTGAATGGTGGACATTTTGAAGTTTAGATTTTTGAGGTGCTAAATTCTTGGTGTTCCTCTAAAAAGTGTTAGACTTAGTTCTGATAGGTGTATAAGTTACTCTGAATTTGTTTATTCCTTTCAAGCCTTGCTGTTAAGCTTTCTGGAGGTATGTCAGAAGCAGCCTTTAGTCTAGGGCTAATTTATCTCTGCTACTAAGGTAGTATTTTCCTGAAGACTGAACTTGATGTCCTATGTATTATAAGCTCTGTCCACTTTGGCTGGAGGGCGTACAAAGTGTCCTATGTATGAGCACTAGGAGTGTTTAGCTTACTAATTTGCAGAGTTCATTCCCCAGGTTCATGTAGTTTCCTTTCATAGATGATCTGTACTCTGAGCAGATCTGTACTCATCTAAAGACTTGGTGTGATTTTTCCCACAGATTTCTAGAGCCCTTTCTCTGTGCAGGTCCTTTTCTTTTTCTTCTTTCAGTATACTATTTCACAAATTCTAGACACCTTGCCTCCCTCTTCCCCAATTCCAGATTCTTCTCCTGAGCTCAGCATGACCCTCAGACTGTTTGGGAACCCTCTTTCTGCACTGCAGCCTGCAAATTGCCTCCTGGCACTGAGCTGGGGCCACTGTAGGGCTTATCTTGTTTATTTCCCTTGCTCAGTAATCTCAACCTTGGACTGTTTGCTATCCACTTTATAAAAAAAATCATTTCTTATAATTTTGTCCAGTTTTCTGGTTGTGTAAGGTGGAAGGGTAATTCCAGCTCCTGTAGTCCATCATGGGAAAAAGTGGAAGTCTACGATACTCTTTTAACAAGTTTTGTGGCAAAGAGAGAGAGCATGAGAGAGAAGTAGCCTGTAGGTCAGACAGAATCAAAGGAATCTTTTTCTTTCTGTTGGAAAAGACATTTCCTTCTGCAGGCAGAGAATGAGCAAAGAACAAATGCCATTAGAACTAAAGTTTGTGATACTGGGTAGAAAGCTTGAAGAAGTTCATTTCTGGTGACATTTATTATTTCTGTACTGTGGGAGGTACAGTCACGCAGTCAAAATGATATGAAACTTAAGAAAATGGTGAAGGTTAAGGAGCAGCTGGCAGAGGCAGGCAGAGCAAAGTCGAGGTGATCAGAGAAGAAAGAACGAGGCAGGTGAACAGATTACAGGGTCCGTATTGTAAGCCGTGTATTTGTAATGATGCCAATCAAAGAGACAGGTAACTTGGGCAACAGCAGGAAACACTATCTGAAATGATGCCTTTGACCGCAAGACCATGCTCAATAAACCCAAGGCCCATATACATAGAGCATTATTGAAAAGTCACTCCTACAGGCTGCTTCTAAACACCATTAGTGCAAGGTGCTGTGTTTCCAGCCCCATTCCTAGGTCTGGCTGCAAAGCTTTCCTTAGATCCTTGGCTCTTGTTACTGTATTAAAAATAGAGAAGAGTTCATACATGATCAGACACTTAGGTCAGAACTGCACCTTCAAGTCTTGTGAAAGAGAATGGGGGGATGGGGGAGACTTGGAGCTTTCAAAGAGGCACTGTTAGAACAGGCCAGTTGGCTTCACCTGGGCTGACCACACAGGAGCCCTTTTTCCTGGGTTTTGTTTGCCTGCACGTCCTTGCCAGCTTGAGATTTCGGACTCGCCTACAGTCTCAGTTTATTACCTGTTTTTGCCCAAATATTAACATGACGAGTGTGCTGAAAGACCCCAGCCAGGTCCCCCTGCTCTCGCCTCACAAGCTGAGGCTTGGCATCCTGCCCATCAGGGCCCCGTTGGACTTTCTGTGAAGTAGTAAAAGGTACTGCTTTCTGTAAGTACGCGTAGTCCCGTGTGAGGGCTTCTAGCCTGGCAGGTGGAATGTAGATTAGATTTCAGCCCTAGCCTAGCTTTCTTGATCAGCCACCCTGGTACAGCCTGTAACTGTATCACCCACACAACCGAACACAACTGCCATGGGGCCCTGGATCTTCTTGTCTTGATTTCCTAACTTCTGTCCTTGGCATTAACAACTAGTAGTGGTTTTACCTTCCAGGAAGGACCCTGGCTTCTTAATTTGCTGCTTTTTATAAGTCAGTACAGGTAACCCTCCAGGTGGGTCCAATCCTACCCAGGTGTCTGCAGTGATGCTTGCCAACTATCAGCTTTGCACTGCTAAGCCCTGAGCCAATGCAGGTCAGGACACACTGTGTATTAGGAGAAATTTCCTCTCTACTGGGGTCATAGAATCTAGCGCCAGTGTCTGCTAGGTTGCCTGAGCTGCCCTGAGTTCCCAGGGTCCCTTATGGGAACAGAGTTGTGGCTTCCCCACATACCCCATCAAGGGCTGTCAGTCTACATGACCGGCCAGACCTTATATGCTTCCATGTTCCTGCTAGCCACATTCATTTCCCAGAGAGCCTGGGCCATGATGCCCTAGGAACCCCACACTGATTGTAGCTTTGACGGGACAAGGCTCACCTACATGCCGCCAGATTTTTCTCCTGGAGCAGGGCCCACTTGCAGAGTCTTTTCTGCTGTTCATCCAGGGAAGACTTTATTATAGGTGGGGTCTGGGCACTCCTCAGACTCTAGTGTGGCTGCCCCAGCATTTGGGATCCTTGGCTGCTCCTCAACGCTCCTCCTAGAGTGTGAGTAGCATTAACACATGAAAACATGAAAGTCCAATTTCAAACTTCTTAGTGGTTCTCTCAGAAAGTGTTGGTAGGAGAAGAGTCTGAAACTGATGGCCAAATTAAGGACTTAAAATGGGTCAAGACAATATTTCCCAAACTGTGTGCTAGGAAACACTAGTTCCACAGGACATTTTATGGGAAAAATTTTTGTCTGGCCAAATATGTTTGAGAATTCTGGGTTTGGAAGCAGTTAAACTGATTATTTTGTTGCAGGACTTCTCAGTGCTTTTAATACGCTAATGTCTGTAATGTACCTACAAGAGGATTTAGAATACAAAGCATTTGCCAAAGCTATTTGATTACAGAGCATCTCATGAAATGAGAGTTTCATAGAATACTCTTGGGAAAAGTTGGTGTGTGGACCTTTGTCTTCCCTGTTCCTGGTATTGCTTTCTCGTATTATTGGGGGGGAGTGTGTGCACTCCTCCTTCTGGGCTTCCACCTCCATTCCTCAGGTGAGGAGGAACTACCTTGGCACCCCTGTAATCGTGTCAGCTGCATATGGAGCTGAGAAACAATCAAGGAAACTGCCTGCTGATTACATCTCTGAATTCCAGCCCTCACGTACTGGGATCTGATTGATCTCCTCTGTTTAACTTGCAGTGTTTGATTCTTGGGCGTTTGCATTCTCAAGTCTGCTCTAACAATGCTGTTCTCGAAATATGCTAATAATTTCCTTTGAGACAACTGGCCTGCTCATTTCAAAATGACAAGTTTTGTCTTTCAGCCCTTTAACTGAGCTCTCTTTGATTAAAGGTGGCTTTAAAGCAAAGCTCTCTTCTCAGTTCTCATCCCTACGTGAAAGAATGTGAGGAGAAGTTTTTAAATAATGAGGCTCCACTTCTACATCAAACGGCTTACTAAGTTGATCCACATGGGGAACCTCCTTCCACATCAAAAGCAGATCTCGGCCACTCTCCTGCCCAACCTCACTCAGTCTTTTAATAAGTAGGTGAGGACACATGCTTCCTGAGATGAAGATGCTCCATGGTGACTGTCTCTAAGGACAAAGAATGGGCAGAAGTGTTGATGTCTAAGTCCATGTAGTGTTGCCATAAAGGAATACCTGAGACTGGGTAATTTGTTTAGAAAAAGGTTATTTGGCTTATACAGAGATCACATGGTGAGAAAGGAAGCCAGGGGGCGTGTTTTAGGCTCTTTTTAACAACCAGCTCTCTCAAGAACCAATAGAGTAAGAACCTGCTCATTACCATGAGGACAGCACCATGCCATTTGTGAGGAATCTGCTCCTGTGACCCAAATACCTCCCACTAGGCCCCACCTCCAACACCGGGGATCACATTTCAACATGAGGTGGGGGTGGGGACAAATATCCAAACTATAGCAGGTGACAATGGGATGAAGATTATTTAGAGAAAGCTGAAGGCCCAAGTCCTTGGCACAGTTCAACTGACAAAGAAGGAAAAGGAAGAGGAGGACGAGAAGGAGGAGGAGGAGGGAAAGAGGAGGTGGTCACGTTTTTGTAGTCCAGGTTCTCATGGAACAGAGTTCCTGGTTACGCCGGGCTTCAGAAACCTAGGTGATGAAATCAAAGACTCTCAGGGCTGGTCATTCAGTAGACACTGTCTGCAATGCCCACGTTGCTGGGTGCAAGCAAGGCTACATGCAGCTGTGGTCTGCTGGAGAAGGACACAGATCATGAGGAAGGACCTTGGCCTTTCATGAGCTTACAGGATCGTAGGGGAGGCATGTGGGCACAAGAGTCATTACCATGCAGTGAGATATGTGACACATGAGCAGGCTGTAACTGAGAGAGTCCCTGCAGGAGGCTTTATGCTAGAAGTCACATTTGACCTGAACCTGACGGTTTTACAGGCAGCAAAGGCGAGAGCCGTATGTCATAGCACTTGTTATGATCCCCGCAGTGTGTCTTCCCCAACCTTCCACTGCCTAACAGGAAACCAATTTTAATTCTGGTAATTCTCTTGCCAACACAGGCCGTGTGCTTTGGGCCATGCTTGACTCACCTAAAGCCAATTAGCACTGTCCATTCCTCGGGCCATATCATTATTTTGGTGAGAGTATAGTATTAATTATATCTTCTTATTTTCTGTATTCTTGATGCTCTGACATCTGGGGCCTACAGACTAGGAAGAAGCTGCCCCTTCTAGGGCAGCCAATTCTTAGAGACATCAAGGGCTCACCCAGGAGCATGTCTTTCCTATGCACAATGAGAAATCCAAAGCTCAGACCCTGAAGCACCTCCTCTGTCTGGCTCTAACACTGCAGGAGGCAATATTCCTGTGCCCTAACCATGTCCAGGACCAGCGACAACAACTGGAACAGCCCCTGGAACAGCCCCTAGGCCCATGAGCCCATTGACCAGCCGATCCTATGCCTCCTCACTCTGCCTAGCCTGTCTTTCCTGTTCATGCCCTCCCCTCACTCCCTCCACCTTGAGAGCAACCCTGGCTCTTTCCCATGTCCCCCTTGGCCCCCAGTGGCACGGAAGTGCCCCCTTGTCCTAGGAACTGTAACAAACTACGTTTTCAATGGTGGCCACTTCATGATCTGTTGGCCTCGCCATACCTGTATAATAATAAAACTTACATTCTTAAAACAAGTAAGACCTAAGTCAGTCTAATCGGGGTAAATTTCTGGAGTCTTGATTGGAATTACGGAGCAGAAGCCCTCTCCCCACTGGCTATCAGTGAGAGCGGTTTGTAGCCTTGTCACACACGACAGGCA
This sequence comes from Lepilemur ruficaudatus, assembly GCA_963574885.1. Lineage (NCBI taxonomy): Eukaryota > Metazoa > Chordata > Mammalia > Primates > Lepilemuridae > Lepilemur > Lepilemur ruficaudatus. The sequence goes on from CAUYRT010076789.1 coordinate 26,791, forward strand.
GCGGTAACCACGAGGGGAGCCACCTAAGCTGGACGCCAATTGAAGAGACACAGTCTTGATGACAACACTGCACCTCTAAGCTGCTGACAACTACACCTGAGCCCCCATGTCTTGTCAGGTGGCAGAGCTCCAGCCAGCTGTTTTAAAGCAGGAGATATAGCAAAGAATATCCGGAAGCTTAGGCAGTGGCTGGAAATAGTGTCCAGGCTGCGTTTGCAGGGACAGCTCACAGCACTCCTCGGGGAACTGGATGAAGTGGGAACTGTCACAACCACCAGCCTGAGCTGCCCCTGCCCAGGCCAGCCTATTGTCTCATACAGGCGGCTTCAAATAGTGACCGACTCAGTTCAGGTCACCCAGGGCTTTGCCAGTTTCAGCATCATTGAAAGTCTCACATCCTAGGACATTCTCAGTGCTGGGCAAACCTGGATGGTTGCTTGGAAGTTTCAGCAGAGTGCAACTGGATGCTGGGACCTATGTCCCTAACAGCAAGAGGGGCTGGCTCTCTACACCGAAAAGGTGGGATTTACGATGTGGCGACCGATCAAAATGCAGAGAGGATGTTTAAACAATTTTGAGCATCTAAGAATGACAAATGTGCAATAAACCATCATACCCAGACATTCCAGGTCCATGAACAATAAATGGAGTGCTTCTAGCTGGGCTTGCACCCAGAGCTGCACGCCTGTACATAGCAGGCTTTCGGCAGCTCCTGTTTAAGAGCCCTGCGCTGAGTTGGGAGTGAGCACCCTGGCTTGCTCACAAGAGGGTGGGTCAGATGTCCAGGGCTTTTCTCATGGGATTTCACATCTACCATGCTTTACCTTGTGGGGCCAGGGACGAAGAAATGAAGGAATGATCAAATAGATAGAAACGGGAAATAAAATTCACCTTAACTGAGTCTGTTAAGTGAAAGAATGCATTTAATCTTTTAACCCTTGGTGAGAATGGGCTGTGCCACCTTCTTGTGAATATGGCATTTTGGCTCTGGCACCAGGGTCTGGACGACAAAGCAATAAACCCAGAAGACCCTGAGTACATGCCTGTGTGAATTAATGAATGAGTGAGTGGCGTAGAAGGAGGTGGTCTAACTATCATTTGTAAACTGCCTACACTATAGCTGCATCCAGCACCCAGAGCAGCTCTGCCAATGTCACTTACAATTGCTGCCGAATCACATGTGACATGACAAGTGCCCGGCAGGTCTGGGCTGGCAGCCAGCTTGCCCATACTGCAGCAATCAATGCCCGGGGGGGAGCCCCTCTTAGGGGCTCGGCCTACAGAACAACAGGACCCCCCGCCCCAGCCACCCCGTCTACCACCACCGGGATTGACCGCCACAGTTGGAGAGCAAGCTACAGGAGAAAGTCACACGCCTGTCCTTGGAGACAGATGGTCTGTGGGACAGATCAGCCCCGCCCTTTGCAAAGCCCTTCTGCGCACTTTGTCTCAGGTGATCCCCACCTATGTAACCTGGAGAGGTAGGCAGGGCAGGTGTCGTGACGTCATTTTCAGAGAAAAGTAAACTCAGATTCCAAGAGTGAGACTCACCGGCTGTCATAACCGAGTTTGTCGCATGTCAAACCTTGCGTTTGATAGGTGAGCAAGGCAAAGAGGCGGCAAGACTAGTCTCATTTGTCAAATGTCATTCACAAAAACCAAAGTCAATAATTTTGGAATGTTTGAATATTTCCAAGTATTCCCCAACTTTGGGCAGAGTCATTTCATTCTATAGTGGACTGGTTTTTGCATGCAGGCTGAACTATTTGATAGTTCACACACACTCTACAGCATTCTATATATTATTCTATATGTTATATTATATATAACATTCTATAACATTCAGCATTCTATATGTTATATATAACACACACTCTGCAGCATTCTATATATTATTATTATTCTGTATTAAAAAAAATTAAGCTGCCCGAAGTTGCCCTGATGTATTCTAAGCACACGAAAGCAAGGAACATGGAACTATTCCAAAATAAGTGACTCCTATCAGCCCCATGAAAGTGTCTGAGGCCTCATGGTCCCTATTGTTCTGCCTCATTCTGTGCAACCCCACTGGATAAAACGTCACCTGGTCTAAACTGTCTTGCCAGCAGAACTTTCGCTTTCTTTGCTATATGTTTCTGATTCTCACACTCCTGGAGCCATTCAGACCAGGGCTTTTCTGCCCACCCCCCATCTCTCCTGAGCTCTGTTCCTATCTCCATAGGAGCTGTTTGTGGCTCTCGCTTCCAGCACCCAGCTCTGACCTTCCAGTGGTGTCAAGAACCTACCCTTCGGCCATGTCTGTATTCCACTGTGCACCACCCCCCACCCCAGCCCTAACTGTTTAGAGAGGGAAAGGAGTGTTATTCTGTCCAGCCAAGCAGGCTTTCAATTCCTGGAGATCTGGAATTCAGCCTCAGGCATCATCTCTAGACCCTGCTGGCTGGTAGTACTGGGGAGCCACCTGAGACCAGGCCTGGAAGGGACATGGTTGACCTTGTTGGCCTTGCAGAGGAGAAAGCCAGATGTTTTATCAAGAGGCATGAAGCCAAGGGCAGGAGATTGGGAGGTTCTAAGAGGCCGAGCAGGAATCTGGTTCCTGGGGAGGTCCCAGTTCTGGGAGCCAGGCCCTTTGGAACCTGGCCACATTTCCTGTCCTTGCTCTTTTTTGCTTAAATTTTGGGAGGCTTCTGTTTCTTGTACCCCTAACCATGCCTCTGACTTTGTCTTTAATTTGTCGAGAAGCTTTAGCTGACAGCATCTGCCCCCATCTGAACTGCAGCTTTATTCTGACTACATCTGATCTAATCTAATCTCTATATATTATGGGCTGAACTGTGTCTCCCCACCCCCACCATCCATATGTTGAAGCTCTAAGCCCCCAGGACCTCAGAATATGACTGTATTTGAAAACAGAGCCTTTACGGGGTAATTAAGTTACAATGAGGTCATTAGGGTGGGACCTAATCCAATATGACTGGTGTCCTTAAAAGGAGAGGAGGTTAGGACACTGATACACACAGCGGGAAGGAGGACACGGGGGAAGATGGCCATCTGCCAGCCAAGGAGAGAGGCCACAAGAGGAACCAACCCTGCCCTGACACCTCAGTCTTGAACTTTCAGCCTCCAGAATTATGAAGAAACAATAGAACTGAGAGTAGCTGCTGATTTCCATTGCTCAGGGCAAAATCTGACCCCACCTTCCACCCATCAAGAAACCCTGTTGGTTCCACCCTCAATGCTGGCTCTTCTCATTTCCTGCAGGCTCCAGCTCTGGTGTTGGCTGGAGAGCTTCCTTAATGGTCTTCCTGCTTCTGCCCTTGTCTCCCACCACAAAACTCAACACAGCAGCCAGCATCAGATATGTCACTCTTCTGCCCCAAATCCTCCACTCAGAGTAGAGGCCAATGTCCAATGTCCGCAGAGCAGCCCACAGGATCTTGCATTTTCCAACTTGCCAACACCTTCTGACCTGGCTCTGATCTCTTTCCCTTCATTCTTGATTCGCCGCACAGGCAGGACAATCTCTGGACTCGGGGCCTTTGCGTGAGACTCTAGCCCCTGCGTGGGATGTTCTCCCAGGCACCTCTCACCTCTCTCCAGCCTGGTCTCGAGTGTGCCCAGCTCACTGTGCCCTACCTGATCACCCCTCCGCACTCACTCTCACCCTCCCTGCCCTGCTCTGCTTGTCCTTGTGTCCAGCGCACTTGTCACCTTCTCACATACTATAGCTGCCCTCTGAACGACGTGGGTGGTAGGGGCACCAACCGCCGAACAGATGAAAATCCATGTAAAACTATTGACTCTCCCAAAACAAAACCACTACTAGCCTACTGTTGACTGGAAGCCTCATCAATAACAGAAACAGTTGATTAACACCTATTTTGTATATGTATTATATACTGTATCTTTACAATAAAGTAAGCTAGAGAATAGAAAACGTTACTAAAATATCATAAGGAAGATAAAATACATTTCCTATTCATTAAGTGGGAGTGGATCATCATGAAGGTCTTCTTCATCTTCATTGTCTTGGCATTGAGCAGGTTGAGGAGGAGGAGGAAGAGGAGGGCTTGCTCTTGCCGTCTCAGGGGGTCAGAGGCGGCAGAAAGTCCATGTATAAATGCACCCTCGCAGTTCAAACCCGGGCTGTTCAAGGGTTAACTTATATCTACTTTGCTAGTTAGTATGTCGAATGCTCACCGCCATTGCTCCCACTGTGACAGATTATAAACCCCAAAAGGGCAGGAACCTGAGTCTGTTTGTTCCCTGTTGTAACTCAAGTTCCTTGAACAGCGCTGGCACAGAGCGGGTGCCTAATGGATAGTGGCTGAAGGAATAAATAAATCTTCTCATGAAGTCGACCCGCCATTGTCCTCCAGTTTCCTCAGGCCTCCGGCTGTGGCGGAGTCTTTAGCCCTGAGGTCACTTTTCCTGCCTGAGGCTTCGCACCGCAGTCCCACTGTGGCTGCTCCCTAATTAACTCTTGTTTCACTCCTTCTCTCCGGGGCCCTACTGAGGTTCAGACTCACTCCACCCCATCCAGCTGCAGGGCACGGAACGCACCTCTTTACCTCAATGTGATCTGAAATCATCTATTAATCTTTCTAAATGCTGCTTTTATCCCATCACTCCTTTGCTCCAAAAAACCCACAACCCCCTCTGTTTGCTGTAGGATCAAGTTCAGGCACACCAGCCCGAGAGCCCCGCTCATTTACATAAGCCCTGGACCCAGGGACTGTCACCACAGCTGTCTGCTGTCAGCTCCTCCTCCCAGAATGCTCACACTCAGGTCCAAACTGTTCTCTTTCTCCAAAACCAGCTCAAACCTTTGCCTTAATGCTTCCCGGGCCATCCAGACCACACTTGGTGTGTCCCTTCTGTGAGTTCGCTTAACAACAATTAAGGGTGGCTTCTGATTTAAAAGCCAGGTCGATACAGCAGGAGATTAAGGACTGCGAGCCTTTTCTCATTTGGAAATCCCAAAGAGATCTGATAGCAACCTGGCTGGCTCTCCATCATATATGTTGCATTTTAAATTTCCTGTCGACCTCTTACTGGCCCACACCCAGCGTTTGCCGCTCTATTTATTGCCTTAGTGTCTACTTCACGTGTGCGTGCTCTGTCTGTCAAACAAAGAGGGAAGTTTCTTGAGGGTAAAGGCCGGTTTATAAAGTGACGAGTTGATTAGAAATTCCTCAGGAACAAGGCTCATTTATTTAAACGCAACTATGTTCAAAAACAAACACCAAACATCTTCATAAATCACTCTAAGCAGAGCTGCCTGCTTACAGCTGCGTGTCAGAAGTATTGCAACGTGCAGTTTCTGTCTGTCCCCAGGGATTCTCGAGTCCGCAAGGCCCCTGCTAGGGGGATGTGCGGTCTGGGGTTTGCTTGGTGTCCAGAGCCCTAGCTCTACCTCCAGCCTCAGCCTCCACAGCCAGGCCAGCCAGCGGTGCTGCCTCCAGCCCCCAACCCTCCCAGGAGCTCGTCCTGTCTGGCTTGATGAGTTGAAACTCACTGTCCCTGAAGGTGTGAGATTCTCTGAAGACAGAGATTGTTCTCTGGGTCCCTCATCGATGCATCCCAGCAATCTAGAACAGAGCTGGGCGTGAGGTGGATGCTTCCTGAATGCTTGTGGAATGGGTGGCTGTTCTCTCTATGGGAGTTTACACTTTGGCCCTTTTATCCCTAGTTGTTCAGTGAAATGTTCAGGAATTATCTACAAGGGGAGGAATGTTCTCCCTCCCCACAATTTCTTGAACAAAGACGCCCCTGACATTGCCATGAGGCTTGTCAGACAGCCCTGTCGGTGCCCTGGCCTGCCCTCAGATGGGGTGACTCACAAGGACTTCCTCACAGCTTCTCTGCTCATGGGCTGGTCCTTGGGGGGACAGGCCGTGGTGGGGCTGGCATAGCCCCAGGACGTCCACAGCCTCATCAAGCCCCTCTCTTGGGCCCCCTTCTCTGCAGGGCTCTCCCCTGTCACCCACCCATGCAAAGATCAACCCTTTTTTCCACTCATCCTTGACAGTGACCCATCTCTGCTCTTCCTTCCCACCCTAGCACTTCCAGACACACCATTTTATGTTGGCCTTGTTTGGGATCTGGTATTAAGGACTTTTCTTAGTCCTTTTTCAAGATCCCGGAATGTCTTGTATCATTTCTCTTTCTGGTTGAGAAATTTCTGACAAAGATATTCTTCTTGGTAGCAAAACCTGTTTGCTAACAGAGGTATAACTTTGGTGCTTTTTTTGGGAACCTCCAAAGGATTACATCCGGAGCAAAGAATTTCCATGGAGTTGAATTTACTCATTAGCAGTTCGAGGACAGGAACCCTATAGTGTGCATTTGTGGGTTTTTTTTTTCATTGTTTGTAGAAGTTGTAGGCCCAGCACAGACGTGAAATAAACACTTGTTGAATAATGGATTGATACACAGCTAGGCAAGCATGTGATGTGTTTCTGTCTGGCTACAATGTCTAGGTATTTTTTTTTTCCAGTAAAAATTGTGATTATTTTCACTGCAATTATTCTCCAGATTCCCCTCATTTTCTCTTTATTTTTCTCCCAACTTTTCATTTTGAAAATTTTAGGGTATAGACAAAAGTTGAAAGAACAGAACAATAAACTCATTATGTTCTCCACCCAAATTCAACAATAAACGTTTTTCCACATTTCTTTTTATCTCTTGCTGTATCTCTGTCTATATATCTGTAACTCTGTCTATAAACATAAAGACTTTTTTTGCTGGGTCATTTGAAAGTAAATTGTAGACGTCAAGACATTTCACCCATAAATACTCTAGCACACAGCTTCTAAGATTGAGGACATTTCTCTAAATAACCACAATAGCATTATCACAGCTAAAAAATTAATAATCGTTTCAAAATGATTATTTTTTATAATATTCCCATCATTTATTCTCAAACTGGAAAAATTTGCCTTTTGATCAGATGATGACTGTTTTCCAAAATTGAATTCTAGTCTTGGTTCCCTATAAATCCATGAGGAATTACAGGTGTGGCCAAGATAGTTCATATAAGGCGGTTGCATTCTCTAGTTCTAAGGTGACAAAGGGTTGTTCAGGCCCCAAAGGTGGGTTGTTTCTTAGAACAGACCGGGTTCATCCTCAAGCAGGACCAGGGCAATGTTGCTCTGGGACGCTGAGGGTTGCCATGGCTCCGCATAGCTGGTAGAGTTTCTAACCCCCACAGCCATACAGTGTATGATTTCTCTCTCTCTGTAAAATCTCTGTTTCTACTCTCCTTTGTCTACTTGCATCGGTGAATGAAAACAATACACAGAAGTCAGCTCCACTCTTGGCAATTCTGATTCAGTAGGTCTGGGATGGGAATCTCAGAAACTTGTATTTTTAAAACGCTCTCCAGGATTAGCAATCTGGCAGGGGGAGGGAGGAATGGAAAATCCCCCACGAGTTACAGGGTCTGCCTACACAGCTCTTCTCTGTACGTCTTATGTATATGTGTTTGTGGATTTCTGTAAAACGACTCCAATTTTTTTTGGACGTGAGTGGAGTATAAGCTATAAATAAGTGAGAGACTTTCTCAGAACATCTATGTTCACCGAGACCAATCTCAGGATCTGCAGCTGAAGGCAGAGGGAGGGATGGTGGAGGGAGGCTGTGACCTTCCTGGGAGATGACCGGCTGCATTTTACTGATCGCATGGCTGGGTTTGGATAACTGACCGGACTTCTCTGAGCCTTAGTTCGCCGTCCTCTAAAATGAGCAGAGTAATACCCACCTCTTGAGGACTTGTGCTTGGGAAAGCACTTTGTAAACAATGCAGCAAGCAGGAGTCTAGTTGAACCAGCAATAAGTTCACCCGAGAACCCAGATCTACCGGGGGACTGCGAGGGCAGGCATCCCAGGAGCCAGATGAGGGGCCTCCTGGGAGGAAGCTTACCCTAAAGGAAGGTGGCAGCCACAGGCAGGAGGGGAAAGAGAGCAGAAAGGACATTGCTAGGGCTAGAGAAGTATTCATCAGTGGTCAGGAAGCTTCCGCTCTCCCCTCCAGGACATAGGGACAGAAGGGCTCCAATGCAAGAGTGTATACAAACACAAAGCATTGGTTGGTTATCATCTCTGTGGAATGTGGGCAGGACAATGTGCCTGTAGCTTTCAGCACTCCTGACACTGGCCTCCTCCTTCCTAGGCTGGGCTCTCGGGCTCACTCTCGGGCTCAGCCCTGGCCTGTGGGACATCAGCAGAGGTGGTCATGCAGTGACACAGTGGCACAGTGCCCCAGTGGACACATCCTCTGGGAGCCTTGGGTGAGAGAGTTTACACAGCAGGGGAGGTAAGGACAAGAAGACCACCTCTCAGCAGAATGTCCCCAGCATCCCTGTTAGGCGCTGTTAGGCTGTGTTTAGTCTAATCCCTGACCCACCCTTTCCAGATAACTGCCGTCACAACATCCAGCGGCAGACTCAGTTTGCCAGCTGTGTAGCCAGGTGCTTACTTGTGACTCACGTCGCTGGCTCTGCCACTCACTGAGCTGCCTTGGGCAGGCAACTTAACAGCACCGTGCCTTGCTATAAAACTAAAATAGTAACAGCATTTACTTCATTGGACTGTTGTGAAGATTTAATAAAATAATATGTGAACAGTGCCTGGCATATGGTAAGCACACCATTAATGATTTTATATGTTCAGGGCAATTGATTTCTTTAACCTAAATCACACTGATAAACTATTTCTCATTCACAGCTCAAGTCAGGAAATTTCTAGGAAGATTATAGCAGGTGGCCAATACTCTCCACTGGGTATAGGGATTCTGAGCTCATGTCACCAAGATCTACTCGCTGAGGACAGAACTGTCATATTCTGAAGTGTCCCCTCCCACTAAAGCCAGGCCATGTTTGACCCTGGGAATTTGGTAGGACCTGGACAGAGCTCTGTAATATCTTCTTTTTACAATAAGCTCTGTATAAAAGGGCTTTAAATTTTGGGGGAAAAAAAGGGTTCTGATTATCCATTCTCAGTGTTTAATATGTTGGTCCTTTTTAGCAGTAATAATTTAGTTTTTCCTTTATCTCCTGATTGAGTATTTTCCCCCTTAAAATATTTTAGCAAAAGGAAAATCGAACAATCAGATTATAAAAAAGTCACAATGTATTATTAAATTGTACAGGGCTCTTGACATCTCTGACAACAGTAACTGGTACAGTGAGTTGGCAACAGAAATACTGAAGCTATATTTATGTGTTGCTACAAATCTGTAGCTGTTCTTGCTGTACTATACAGTCAGGAACAAGCCCTGAGGGCTTCTGGCATGAAAATATTACATTGATAAATGACAGCCATGACGCTGAACAGTAGCAGGGACTGGCAAAAGGGCAAGTCAACACTTGCAGAGCGCTTACTATGCAGCCTATTACCTGTGAACACTAGAAACCATGCACGAGTGGCTGAAAGCGTGTGTGGAGCTGTGTTAGGAAGGTAAATAAAGGTAAAAGAAATGGAAAGGAGTCTGGTGCCGTGGCTTGCACCTGTAGTCCCAACTACTCAGGAGACTGAGGTGGGACGATTGCTTGAGCCCAGGAGTTTGACATCAGCCTGGGCAACATAGTGAGACCTTCATCTCTGAAAATTTTTTTAAAAATTAGCGAAGAATGGTGTCATGTGCCCGTAGACTCAGCTAATAGGGAGGCTGAGGCAGGAGGATCTCTTGAGGCAAGGGGTTCGAGGCTGCAGTGAGCTATTATTGCACCACTGCATTCCAGCCTGGGCAGCAGAGGGAGATCTCGTTTCTAAAAAAAGAAAAGGAAAGACAACAAAAGAAAAGAAAATGAAATGGAAAGGAGTTGTATGTATGCCAGCAGCCTAGGGAAGCAAGTTGTGGTGGAGTGTAGAGGTCTGGGCTCTACAGCTTTCGCTGAATGGTTTTGGGTTTCTGCATCTTTCTTAATATAATCAGGCTCTACCACATTGCAAGTAAAATCACTTTTTAAAGTAAATAATTCCAAACTTACAGAAAAGTTGCAAAAATAATATAGAGAATTTACATATGTCCTTTACCCAGACTCACCATTTTAAAATATTTTGCCACATTTATTTTTTATCATCCTCCATATTTTTTCTGAATCTTTTGAGAGCAGCTTGTACTAATATATATCATGCTCCTTTAACCTTTGATACTTCAGGTCATATTTTATAAGAGCAAGAACATACTCCTATGTGACAATAGTAGAGTTAGAAAAATCAGAAAATTTAACACTTTACTATTTATTACAGTATACCATAGTATACAACGCTGACACCTGAAAGTGGATCCCAAAACTGGGGCCTGGCCTGAAGGCCACGAGAGTTCTTGGCTTCGTGCAGGAAACAATGCAAGCATGAGCCATAAGTTGGAAATAAAAGCAACATTTATTAAACAAACAAATAGCAAGCAGGCTACCCCATAGACAAAGTAGCCCCTGTATGTTGCTGGCAAACTCTACTTATGGCTATCTCTTGATTATATCCTAAATAAGGGGTGGATTATTCATGGATTTCCTAGGGAAAAGGCAGAGGTTTCCAAGAATTGGGGGTTCCTCCTCTTTTCATACCACATAAGATAATGTTCAGGATTTCCATGGCACTGGTGGGAGTTTATTTTAGCTTGCTAATGCATTATAGTCAGTGTATAATGAGCTGCAACATCAGGCAGTGGTTGGTTTCTCCTCCATCTTGGTCTCACTTGGTTTTATCCAGTTCTTCCGTACCCTGTCCTTTGTTTTGGGAACTGTAGTAAACTTAGTCTTGCTGAATCCCCATCTTAACACCATGCTCCTACCTACTCTCTAGTCCATTGTCGTACTCATGTTCTCCAGGCATTTTTACCCTCCAGAACAGGAGCTTGTATTGCCTTTAATTATCATGTCTCTCTAGGTCTATTAATTTGGGGCATTTTTTCACTCTTTGTCTTTTACAATAGTGACATTTCTGAAGAATACAAACAAGTTATTTTACAGAATGTTCCTGTATTTTTCTTCCTGATATTTATTCATGGTTAGATTCAGGTTATATATCCCTTGGCCAGAATACTAAAATCATGATGTGTATCCTTCTTAGGGTCTCTGTGCAGACTCAGGCAACCCACCTGACCCTCATGAGTGATGTTGGTTTTGATCACCTGGCAAAGGTCTTGTCCAGTTTCCCTACTAACTACTGATTTTCCCCTCACACTAATAAGTATTCTTTTGAAAGACATTTGAAGACCTCGTAAATATCCTCCCCTCCTTCCGACACTTCAGTATCCACTGAGGAGTCTTTTCCTAACAAATCTTCACTGTGATGGTTGCAGAATGGTGATCCACTCTTTGCTGAACGTTTACCAGTTGGTATTCTACCTAAAGAAAGAGTTCTTCTTTCTCCCCCATTTATTTATTATCACCATGAACTCACAGATTTTTATTTTATTCAACATTTATTTTGATGCACATACTGTCCCAGATTTAGCCAGTGGGGCCTCTTCCAGCTGGCTTCTGTGCCCTTTTAACATTGCTGTCTGTCTCTGTCTCTGCTTCTATCTCTGCCCTTCCTTACTTTCTACTATAAGATGTTCCAGGCTCATTTAATACCTTCTAGGCTCTGGTCATGGAATCAGTCATTTCTCCAAGGAAATCTTCTTAGAGTGGAAAATGGTATTTAGACACCAAGATCTGGGTATAAAGTGTGCCCGTTGTTACTGGGCCCTTTCAGTGGACAGATCTAGGAAATATGCATATATATGTTTACATGTGCACACATATATGAGCATAGATATGTGTGTGTATAATAAGTTCATAATGTCGTCTTTAATTCCAAATCTACTCCATAGGAATCTTCTGTGCCTTCCCCCATTCCATATTGTATCTCCCTTCTTCCACAGTGAAAACCCTGGCTCCTCCAAATAATACATTTTCTCATGTGCTCAATCGCACACTATGCATAAAATTGTTTAATTGCTACACCCATAACACTACAAAAAAAACCATAAAGAAGAGTTTAAAAATTATTTGCAGTTATTTTATTTTCTAGGCTGGGGTATATAGCTAAGGTACTTTGTTTAAAACTTATGAGTATCAGTTTGTTTTTTTTTAAACCCTCCTATGTTATTCATTTGTAATATACTTGAGTTCATATATTTCTGTTTGTATTCAATTTTTAGTTGAATACAAACTAAACCCCTCCCTCATCTTTGCTGATTTTATCTTGCTTTTTGAATTTGTAGAACATTGTCACGTTTCCAAAAGTCAAATCTAGGAAAGAAGTATACTCAGAGAAGTGTCATTCCTTCTCCTACCCCTTCAACCTTTCCCTTCCATCCCTTTGTAGGTAATCTCATTGTTTTCTAGTTTATTACTATTGCATATGTGAGTATGTGTTTTACCAAAATAAACAGATACATGTATGTTTTCTTATTTCCTCCTTTTTCTTACAGAAAAAATAGCAGACGATATATACTCTTTTGCACTTTGATTTTTTTAATTTAATAACATAGCCTGGAAATCACTCTGTATCTGTTCATAGAAGCCTTCCTTATTCTTTTTTGTAGTCTTACCAACAAAATGTTTTGTCAAGCTTTTGATTTTTTGCCAGTTGATTGGGGGTGGTGGTGGGATAAATAGTATCTTTGTAGTTTTAATTTACAACTCTATTATGAGTGAAATTGAATGTCTTTTCATATGTTTATGAACTCTTTTGAGATCTTTACTATCAATTGTCTGTTTATACTTTTGCCCATTTTTATAGGATGTTTGTTTTTTTCTTCAATGTTTAAGTTCTTTATATATCTGGGATATTACCCCTTTATCTATTATGTGTATGGAAATAATTTCTTCTAGTTCGTCATGTGTGTTTTTTAATTGTAGTATTAATAAAATATGCATAACACAAAATTTGCCATCTTAACCACTTTTAAGTGTGTAGTTCTATGGCATTAAGTACATTTATCATTCATCTCCAGAACTTTGTTCTCATCTCAAATTGAAACTCTATACCCATTAAAAAATAACTCCCCATTCTTCCCTCATGTGAGTCCCTGGCAACATGATTCTACTTTCTGTCTTTATGAGTTTGACTACTCTAGAAACCTCCTGTAAGTGCAATTATACAGTATTTGTCTTTTTGTGTCTGGCTCATTTAACTTAGCATAATGTGTTCAAGATTCATTCATGTTATGGTACATATCAGAATTTTATTTCTTTTTAGGGCTGAATAATATTCCATTGTATGGATAGACCAGATTTTGTTTATCTATTCATCTGATGATGGACACTAGGGCAGCTTCCACATTTTATTTACTGTAAATAATGCTGCTAAGAACATGGGTGTACAACTATCTGTTCAATTTCCTGCTCTCAATTCTTTTAGGTATATACCCAGAAATGGAATTTGCTGGACCATATATAGTAATTCTATGTTTCAATTTTTGAGGAACCGCTATACTATTTTCCATAGCAACTGCACCATTTTACATTCCCACCAACAGTGCACAGGGGTTTTAATTTCTCCACATCTTCCGCTAACACTTGTTATTTTCTGTTTTTAAAAAATGTTTTATATAATAGCTATCCTAATGGCTATGAAGAGGTATCTCACTGCGTTTTTTGTTTTGTTTCATTTTGCATAATCAACATAGGAGGCAGATTCCAGTTTGTCCTCACGAAGTCTAGCTGTTTTCATGAGATCCACTTTAACCTCGTAGGTTTCTACCTTGTCCTTGCAACTCCCCATGTCACATCCAGCTTTTCTTCTGACTGCCAGGTCTGTAAACCACAGTGACTTCAGGCCTGCCGTCACGCACAACGGAAACAAACATCTATAGCCTTCCCCCCCACCTCTAACATGATACAAAGTTTAATCGCCATCATACATACCTTATTCCATATCACTTATAATGATTCACTTCTCTGATCAATTCCTAACTGATAGGCAAGTGATATGTGTTCATTGGGAGTTGAGGTTTTTTGCTATAAATTGTCCCTCTTCATCTCCTTTCTGCTTCTCGGCCTGTTCTCCTTTGTTTGATTACAGGATCACAGCTCCTGCCTCTTTAGAGTTGGGTTTTCCTTTATGGCCACATGTGAAAAACTTTTCTTTTAAAAGGCAAATTAAGCCCATTTGTAAATCGATATGACTGATGCAGTTTGGTTCAGCTCTGTCGTACTATTTCCTACCATAATTATTACACGTATTGTGCTATACTCATTGTGTCTCTTTCATTATTTGGTGGTGTATTCCTTGCTATGTTTAGAACTTTTCTTTCGGGGTTTTGGAGTAGGGTACGATAGTTGGGAATATTTACATTTTGTTTTACTGGTTAGGTTTTTATTTGTATTTTTCTATTACCCTTAATTGGTTTTTGTCGTTGTTGTTGTTTCTAACCTTTTAGCGTCTGGCCTGTGAGCTTTATGTAGTATCCTTTCATGCACATCTACTCCCAATGGAACAGTCATTGACATTATTCTGTGTTCCCTTTGCTCTCTCCCTTCTCCTTCAATTGTTTTTAGTTGCACCTGTTCTCCTTCATCAGAAAGCATAATGTGTATACACTAATCTATTAATTCCTACTGAATATATGAAATGCTCTCCTTTCGTCATTTTTCTGGCTTCCTCAGTTATCTCTTGTTTGGAGGAAGCTCATTCCCTAAGGTTCCCCGGGGAAGGCCCATGTGTATGTATGGTGTTCTCTGAATTTCTGCACTCATTTCACGTCTGTTTGCCAAGGCTGGGTATAAAAATCCTCGGCTGGTACTTTCTTTCCTTAAGTTTCTTATAAATGCTGTTCCACTGTTGCATTCATTGCTTTGCATGTTGCTCATAGGAGGTCTGATGCCAGCCTACATTTTTATCTCTATAAGTAATTTGATCTGTTTTGCCTTGAAAAATCTAATAGTTTTTACTAACATACATTTCGTAGTGGATTATTCCATACCATTTTTTCCAAGATGCCTGGTACTTTTGATATAGAGATTGAAATTTTCTTTATTCCTGGATTATTTTCTGGGATTACAGTTTTAATTCTATTTCATTGTTTGGCATTTCTACTTTAGTGACTCCAGTTATGTGTATTTTGGCTCTTCTTTCCTGGCTTTCATTTCAACCATTTCTCTCTGACTTGCCCTTTTACTTCTTTATCTTATTTTCAATTTCTTGATTGTTTTCTTGCCATTCTTCAACGTCCTTTTACATATTTTGTTTGGATGTATTCTCCCTTGGGCATCTTGTAATTATTCTTTGTTCCTGGGACAGTTTTTGCCTCTATTTGAAATTTCTTTCCTGAATTCCATCAAGTCTTGTTGCATTTCTTTTCAATTTTTGTCTGGTCTGTTCGTAGTTTTTGAATTTCTGATTCTAGCTTCGTGTGTGCGTGCGTGTGTGTATCCAAATTATTATGAATGCATGACACTTTGTTCCGTTTGATGTGTGATATTACAATTTTCTTCTGCTTCCTGGTTTTTATTGGGGTGGGTTTCATCAGCTTAATTATTATGATTCATTTTTCATCAACAGAAATGCGATTAATTTTTCTCTTTGTATGCAGTTGATTTGATGTTTTTTTGTTATTAGGCATTTTGAGGCAGGTTCCCAGGTCAGGAGTTCTCTCTTTTATCTGTGCACTGAAGAGTAGTTTTTAATAGATAACGTTGCTGTTTGGGAGACGATCGTCTTCTGTTTTATTTCTGTAAGATCTTTAATTTTTCCTTCTGGCTTCCTTCTTTTCCTTCGCTGCCAAGCCTCTGAAGGGCATTACCTTTTTTCTATTTATCTGACTTTTCCCCAGAAGCAAGGCTTCTTCAAGGCTGCCAACTTTTGTTCCATTTTCTTTCAAAACTCTTTCCTTGATCAATAAAATTCCCAACCTGTGTTCAGTTTTTAGTTCTCGGTGTTGGACTTTCTCTTTTTACAGGTGACAAACCCGTGCTTCACTTAGGTTCCTCGCAATAGTGGAGGGAGCTCTGTTGGAATTTGATGTCTTTTTTTTCCTTCTGCCTAAGTAAATTCAAGTTCAGTTCATGGCATTCTCCTTTAGCATTGCTGAAGGCTTGTTTGTGTTTTTGTTTTGTTGAGGAAGTGCGCAGAGATTTACATTCAGGCAGATGCCATTATCCCCTGGGCTGGGAAGCTCCGGAAAACATTTAATATATCAAGTACTAAGTAACATTTCTTTCTTAGGAACACTGGAAACTTTGCGTGTTACAAGGGCACCACCAAGGTTACACAGATTCTGTTACAAGAGAGATCTGTTTTCTTGTATCTTTTAAAGACGCTTAGTGAACTGAAAACAACTAAACGAAAACGAAAAGATTTAAAAAATATATAGTGTCTTCCTTCTTCCTCATTTCATGTTTATTTGAAACAGCAACACCCCTGTTGTTAAGAGCTCTGTGCATCCCCAGAAAAATGTTCCTTTGAAAATTACCTTCACGGTTTCTACCTCAAGGCTCCCACCTCTGCCTAAATTAATAAATTAATTAATTGACGCCAGAGGGTCAGGGATGTTTTGTTGCAAAATTAGCAAGAAAACTGCAGCAAAGTCCGGGAGGGGGATTTGCACTAAAAAAGTCAGGGCCGTTGGCCAATAAGAGAGAGCTTGTTAAGGGTCTGAGGTGGTCTCAAAGACCAAGGACTGAGGAGGTGACACTCCGGGCGGGAAAGGGCTGAGGCCCCCAGCGCCCCAGTAACCGAGGGTCCATGTATGCGTGTACGCGCGCTCCTCTCGGGTCCCGGAGCAGCCACCTGTCACTCACGGGGGAGGGGACGGCCGGCGGCCGGGCGCACGCAGAGGGGCGGGGCGGCGCCCAGGCCCCCCCCCCCGCCGCCGGCGGAGTGCGGCGTGCCGCAGCCATGGAGACGCGGCGGTCCCCTCCCGCGGTCCGCGCCCCGGCCCCCGCAGGCGCCGCCGATTGGTCGCCCTCTGCTCCCTGACCCCCTCGCCGCCTCCAGGCCGCCGCTTCCTGCTCTGGCGCCGCGCGGCGCTGCCGGCCCGGGGCGGAGCTCGGGTGCCCAGTGCGCGCCGCCGCGCAGCAGCCCCGGCGGGAGGAGGAGCCGCCGCCGCGCCCTTCCCCTTCCTGCGCTCCGCCGCCCAGCGCCCGCGGCCGGCCCAGGCAGCACTCGCGAGCAGCGGCCGCGGCCGGCGGCCGAGTCGGGAGAATGCGGCGGCGCTCGCGGATGCTGCTCTGCTTCGCCTTCCTGTGGGTGCTGGGCATCGCCTACTACATGTACTCGGGGGGCGGCTCCGCGCTGGCCGGGGGCGCGGGCGGCGGCGCAGGCAGGAAGGTGAGTGAGCGCCCGCCACGGCCCGGCCCCCGGGCCACCCCACCGAGCCCCTGCCCCGCCGGGCCCACCGCGGGCCCGCCGCTCCCGCGCTCCTCTGCCCCGACCTCCGCCCGGCCCCGGCCTCCCCGCGGGCGCCCGGGCCGGGGTGCGCCGGCCCCTCTGCTCACCCGGCTCCGGAGAGGGCGGCCGGCGCAGCCTTTCTTCCCCTCACCGCCCGCGACGTCGCCCCTCTCCTTGCTCCTCATAATTGGGGTCTCGTCCGGCCGCGGGGTCCTCATCCCCTGCGGTGGGAAGTTTAGGGATGGGGGTGTTGGGAAGCACAAAGCGGGTGGGAGGAGAGAGGCGGCCGCCTTCCCAGCGCGTCGTGTACATCAAGGGAGAGGAGTCCAAGTTTTCTTTTCAGCCCTTCGACACTAGCGGCTGCAAATCCTCACCCTCTGCCCCTTGTCACTCCGCGGGGGGTGGGCTCCGGGGTTCTGCCACCTTCTCTGCTCCTTGTGTTCAGGGGGCGAGGGCGCAGCCACTTCTGTGCCAAATAAAACCCCGGGCCGGCGTAAACAGGGGCCAACGCGCCCCTGCGCCCCGAGCGAGGCCGGGCACGGCCAGCCCCTCGCGGCCCCTGCGTTACGCTCTGCCCAGCCGGGCCCCAGCCTCGAGCGCGGGCCGGACGTGGCCTCCTGCGCTTGCATGTCAGCCCGGCTCCCCGCTGCACGGATGGGGGTCCCTCTTCTGTGGGTGTGTTTCGACCTGCTCCAGGGGCCGCGTGTTTAGGCTGTGGAGAGCGTGTGAGCCTCTGTGCGGTTCCACGGCCTCGTCCCGCACTCCAAACGGCCCCCCGGGTCTGCTGGAGGAATTGCGCCCGGAGAAGCCCGGACAGCGCGGTCCCGTGCGCCACCGGGAGAGCAGGGCTTCGGGCGCTGGGCTTGAGCACATGCGGGTCGGAAGGGTTTGTGCTGTTTTATTGGCTAATCGGCTTTGAAAGCAGCGTTATCTTTTCCAAAAATCCCATAACCCTCATTCCTGTGATGTTTAGTGTCAACCGCAAGCCGAGGAAATTGTGAGTTAGTGGAGGTGGAGTACGGGTTAGATTGGACACGGCAATGGTGTCCCGGAACAAACCAAAGGGGACTATGTGGACAGACTTCAGCCTTGAAGTCAGACCCCTAAGCGTCAATGCTGAGATTTGGCTGCTTTAAAGGTTTCCTTCATTGCTTCATTCATTCATTCATTCATTCCCAGCTGAAAGTATTAGGTGGAGGTAGGTGTCTTACTTGGCTTTTGGTATATTTCGTGGATTTGCTTTCTCTAGAGGGCAGAAATGAAAACAGTCTTTCCGTGTACTGAATTGGCCCGGCTTGCATCTGAGCTGACTTGGTACTCTCAGCCCTGTTTTTTTTTTTAAATTGTATGTGCATGTGAAGACCCTGTTTATTCCTGAACAGTAAAGAGCATGCAGCCAGTGGAAGCAGTGCAGTCCTTTGAAAACTGTGTTCATGTTAAACTGGAAGTATTTTAAAAACTTTGCTTCCAGTAAACTGCACCTTGGCTACTCCACACAGCCTGGTGTGCTCGTGAGACCTGGCAAAGCTTTTTGCCTTTTCTGCAAAGAGGACCAAACACATACACCACCCTTGGTGTTTCTCCTTCCTTGGTCTGCCACTTTCATTAGTACAGGTGATTAGAAACAGCAAGTGTGTGTTAGCTTCCCAGGCGCTGGTTTCTCACTCTGGTGGGCTTCAGTTGCTGGATGCTTTAAGGCAGCCGTCCCCAACTTTTTTGGCACCAGGGACTCGTTTCATGGAAGACAGTTTTTCCACGGGTTGGTGGGGGAAGGGAGGCGGGAGCTCAGGCCAAAAATCAGGCAGTGATGCAAGCAATGGGGAGCACCTATAAATACAGATGAAGCTTGCTCTCTCACCTCCTGCTGTGCGGCCCAGTTCCTAAGTTTCCTGGAAGACAATTTTTCCATGGACAGGAATGGATGGGGCAGGTGGAGCTCAGGGTTGATGTGAGGGCCGGTTCCTAACAGGGCTGGACTGGTACCAGGCTGAGCCCTGGGGACTGGGAACCACAGCTTTAAGGGGTCTTCCATGTAGAAGTCTTCGGACACCTCTTAAGTGTGATTCTTAGTTTAAAAAATCCAAGAATTCCTTGTGGCCTGGTGGCAGTACTGACACCATGTAGAAAAAGTGGGGGGAAATGAACAATTACACATGGATTGGTGATTTGGGATTCTATGTTTTCTGTCAACGAACCATAAAATTTAATCCTAGCCCTTAGAATGATTTAGTGATTTGTCGGTTGAGGAAGAGGTATATAAATGTGATAGCTTTTGAAATTGCAGTGGAAGACTCATTAACTGAGTGCAGTGGACCCCGAGACAAGAGGGGAAGCCCTAAGTTCCTGGAGGGGTTAAGTGGAACCCCGCTGTCCTCAGTCGCTGGTTTATAGGAAAATTGCATGGTCTTCTCCCTTCCTGAATTGTCCCAGTGGGGTTTAGACATTAGAAGCCTCTCCAGTAAAAGATCTTCAGGATAAAAGAAAATATGTGGTCTGTTTAGCTTGTAAAGTATGGACATGAAAAAGATAGCAGGCCAAGCATGGAAAAGCAGAATTTAAATACTAGCTACAGTTTTTTTTTTTCTGAGATAAGTGGATTTATATTTCTTCTCTTGTTTTATACTGTTCAAGTCAGGGCTCTCATTCTGTGTTTAGGCAATTTCTCCACAGCCCGATGTTTTCGCAGGGTACCAGGCTGCAGTAGCCTGGGGATTGTCTGAGGGGAGTCTCACTAGGATTTCTGCTGCTTCAGCAGTCCAAGCCGGGCTCAGCATTGTGTGCCCTGCCTGTTAAATAACTCATCACAGAACTGTTATTCTCCATTTGGCAAAACCCGGAAAGGCAGCTCACCTCAGATTGCAGATTTACTAAACGAAACAGGAGTGAGTGCTGCAAACCAACTCCAGGCATTGCTGCACGGCTCAGTGCTGAGGTTCAGGATATGTGTGTTAAAGCAATTTGTGCATAATATTGTTTAAAATTACATTTCATTTACATTTCTGTTGATACCCCTCCCCTCGTATTTTGCTCTTTCCCCCTAAATTGACAATTTGCACTTCAAGGATGTCTTTCCTTTGAGTGTCTTAAATGCTTTAAAATTTTCATCACGTTAAGTCTCCCCTGGGCCCTGGTATGTTGGCAGTGGATGGAGCCTCAGAAAAGAGGACGGGATTTCTGTTGAAATGAAGCTGCCTCTGGGTGAAGTGTGGTTGTCTAGGATGGAAAGGGAAGGGTTTTCCAGTATGCGAAGAATGATCTCTGCTGAAAGCGTGTGCGGAGCCCAAGACCTGGTCCTTCCCTGTGCTCCGTGTGTGCGTGGAGGTCAGAGAAATCTGAGGGCCACGGTCCAGGGCCCGAGCAGCTTGTTCACTTTCCATGGCAGCATCACCCTCCTTCACTGAGCTGGCACAGATGCTGCAGTGCTGGCCTGGGAGTCCAAGGGTGGGGGACTTTGGGCAGGATCTTGTCGGCAGCAGGGGGAGGGTGCAGGTCACTTCCTGGAAGGGTGAAGAACCTCATGTGACTGGATCATGGTACTCCTGTGGGGCAACATCAGGGTATAGAATTGGAGGAATTTGGAACTAAATTGTAGAAGGCATCAAATGCCAAACTGACTTACCTACTGGTCTTAATTTGGTTGATCACAGGGAACCAGTAACGTTTTGAGCTGGGTAGTCAATGCCCAAATGGAGGGAAATGCCACAGATCCACTTTCTGGCACTGAGACCCTCTGCCTCTTTCTGCTTAGTGACCTTTACTGATTCACTGAACCTCCTGACCCTCAGTTTCCTCATCTTTATAGTGAGGATAATCATTCTTGTGGCCTTTTTTGGGAGAATTAAATACTATTAGTAGGTGCTTGCAAATAGTGGGTGTTGACTAACTGGTATCTAAAAAAAAAAAAAAAGAAAAGCTTGAATATCCCCTTGAAAATTTAGTGAACCAGGAATAATAAATGTCTTCTTGATTTCTGGAAAATTGTTTCCAGAAAGTTTCTTTTTTTTTTTTTAATCCCTCATCCATACTTTCGAGATTGATCTGATTTGATTGGTTCGTTTGGAGTTTGTGCTGTGAACCTTGGTGCCGCCAAGGACTGGCTTTTTGGAAAGTTGTCCAGACACTGTGCCAGCTCTCTTGTACCCAGGTGTGGTGTCAGAGTTCCCATCAGTGGGCAGTCAGCAAGAAAGTGGGCACAGGGTGCAGCTTACGTTGCCGCTGTTCGGACAACTGGAGTGTCACTGATGGACTTGTTCCTGAGTAGGGGTTTCTTGTGGTAGGGAGATGGGCTCTGGGCTCCCCCAGCCTCCCTCTGCAGCCCTGCTCCTCTTGTCAGAAGGGACGGTGGCTGTGATCACTGACTGTGTGTGGTTTGAATTTGAGTGTGAGGCTGCCGTGCAGTTTGAGGGCAGCGGCAGATCTGTGGAGCTTGTCTGTGGGTGGATGTGAAAGGGGAGACCCGTGCAGCTCCTTGCCATAATTGGTTTGGAATTTAAAGAAAGTCCGTTCGAAATGAGAGTTTGAAGTTGAGGTAGGGAGGACAGTAGCGGGGAAAGAATATTGTATAGCCAGAGAATCTGACAAATGGTACCGTAATATAAACTTCTCTCTTTAGAGAAAATAAAGTTTCCCTTTTCCGGAGTTATGTTGTGGCTGCCTCCGGGTGCTCAAACATAATGGAAACAGATTGTGACTGCTAAACAGTGCAAAAGTAACAAGCTCTTCCCTGGACTCTCTAGCAAAAAGTGAAAAAGAATCTGCCGTCCCCAGCACCTAATGGAGCTGACTTGCCCAGGCTCTGTCAGACCTTGGGCTGGCGAGTGGGGGACACCTGGGAAGATGGGAGAGGTGGTGTGGGGACTTTGGGCCCTCTGCACATCTCTCCAGCCGAGCTCCTGGGGTGGCGGGTCTCCATTTGGATCAGAGGAAGAGGTATTTGAGAGGTGGTCGGAAAAATGATTGCGGGGTGGAGGGGAAGGCATACGTATATTTTCTCATTGCTGCTGCTCATGTTTTTCAGATCTATGGGGGAGAGAAGTCGTTGGGGAAGATGCCGATGTCAGTGGCAAAGCAGGCAGGGCTGCTGTCCGGCGTAACTTCTAGCAAGTCCAGAGACAGTGGGCTTAGCGGAAGGAGGTGGGGGTGCAGTGAGGCTGCCTGGGGCAGAGACACAGGCATAAGCAGTTGACTGTGAGGTCCTAGAAAAGGGGGAGGGTATTCCTGGGAAAAACCTGTGAAGTCTCTTGGTGGGCGCAGCAGAAGTCGTGTGGTGAGAAAACAGGCAAACCTGGCTAAGCGCACTCTCCCTTTTGTTTTTTCTGCTTTTGTCCTTGTGAAACCTGTTCTGGAAGCTCTGTTTGCTTGGATGATGCTGAGAAGTACAAGCTGGACAGATATCCAGCTGGGCACACACCGGTACAGCCGTGCCACGCAGATTTAATAGTGAGATACTTCCATGCTGATTATGAAACACGCCACTATCTCGAGACCGCAGAGTGCCCCCCAGCCCCTGGCTACCCTGATCCTCCCTTGGGATCCCTTTCCCATGTTCAGCAACTAAAGGGTTGAATCCTGCCACCTCGGGGACCTCTCTGACCCGCTTCTGTACCCATGCCATGGTAGTAGTTAAACATGCTGATTGTCACCCCTGCAAATGTGCCACTTGGATCAAAGGAGGCCTGGTCTCATTTCCATGACTAAAATATCCCCATCCCCTTGAATAAGTCTTCGATTCTGTGCTGCTGTTGGGAATCCTTGTTCCACTATTGCAGTCTTGGATCCCTGCCTGCAGACTACCTTATTGGGCAGTTGTGCCCCCATACCCTCCCGAGGGGCTTCAGGAAAGGCTGGGCCTGGCGAGGCTCTCTCCTCCTTGGGGAATGATGTTGAATGCATTGGTGTGTGCTCACCACCTGTGTCCTCAGAGCAGAACTTGACCTTGTCCTGACCTTTGGCCCTATGCTTGATCCTAAAGATTAACCCCAGTTATGGAGGCACCAGGAATGCTGTCTTTAGTTTACCTGTCCAGTCAAGAAAGCCTCCCACACCTTTCTCCTTTGTAGACCATGTGCCCATTTCTAGGAAATAATAAAAAAACAAAACAGGTTTAAGGCACTAATCTGTCTTCCCCTGGTGGAGGCCCCTCTCCTGTTCCAGGGCTCCGCGCCCCTGGGAGGCAGGTGGCGCTGTGCTCCTGCCTGGCTCTTGCCTCCCACGGTGCAGGGTGTCACATTGGCATTTCTGCACTCAGCCAAGTGCAGTGGTAGTACACTGACCCCAGAAGCAGGGGTCATCTTGTACAGATTGGATTTCTTAGCATGTCAAAATGTAGACAGCAGTGACTCATCCAGGGCTGGATTTTGAAAAAAACAAAATCCAGGGCTGGATTTTGAAAAAAACAAAAACTGTCACAGAGATTCTCACTTAGGAGCTCACATTTAAAAAGCTTACCCAGGCTTTGGGAGTTGTGTGAGCCCTGTATCTTACTGAGGCCAGCTGTCAGGAAGAAGCAGTTGAGAGGTGACTGCCTGGGAGCCGGAAAATGGGCCGATCACTCATAGCTCAGTCTGCCCTTGCTGGGCTGCCTGCCTGCCCTGCAAGGAACTGTCCCTTCCGCCCCTGCCTTCTGGGAGCTCCCCATGGAGCAGGGAGTCTCTCCCAGGCCACTCTTAGCTGACCACCTGGTCCTGCCAGGGCCAGCAGTTTCCTTGGGATCCCTAAGTCCTACAGAGGAGGAGTGGCCAGGAGGGATGGGGGTAGAGTTCTGAATTTCCAGAGCCCAAAACAAGACATGTGTTTGGGCAGGGACAAAGGTACTTGGGGGCACGGGTTGCTCTTATTCAGGGTTTCTCAATTCTGGCACTGTGGACATTTCGGGCTGGATAATTTTTTGTTGTGGAAGGCTGCTCTCTGCACTGTAGGATGTCTAGCAATGTCTAGCAGCTTCCTGGCCTCTACCCACTACATGCCAGTAGCACACCTTCCCCCAGCCCTGGCAAGTTGTAACAACTAAAAATGTCTGCAGACATTGCCATGTCGGGGGGCGTAGGCGGGTGGGCAGAGTCACCCTCCGTGAGAACCACTGCCATAGTCACTGTTACCTTTGATATCATTTCTTTTCCCTATGCTTTTGAGGAGGGCTGATGTGAGTTTTAACTTTTAAAATTTAAATAAATGCTTTCATAGCACGCGCTGCAGGCCAGGCACATTCCCATTTACCCCTCGTGGCAGCTCTTTTATTTCTCCTGTTTTACTGATGAAGAAATTGAAGCACAGAAAGGTTAAGTGGCTTTCCTGAGGTCACAGAGTCGACGGGCGGCAGACCCAGAGTTGTCTGGCAGGAGAAATCTCCCCCGGGGCTCTGATGGCAGTGGGGGTTTGTCTATGGCGGCGGGTTTTTGCCAGCCAGGGGTGTGGGATGTGGCTTCTTCTTGCGCCCTGGGCCTCCTTGGCAGTGCCCTCGTCCTGCGGCATCATTTCAGAATGTTCTGGAAGACGTCTTGGAGCAGATGCCCTCACGGGAATGCTTTGCTAGTAGCGCTCATCCGTGTTCCTGTTTTCTTCTTTTTTATCTTTTGCTCCATCAAATTTTTGTTCTTACTCTCCAGGCCTCTCTGCCTGTCCAGAATGGTAGTCATCAGCTGCCCCTCTGGCAGGGGCAGAAGTGAAAACAGGCTCTGATCCTTTTCATTCATTCTTTCAATGAGTATTTCTTGAGCACCTACTATGTGAGCTTTCTCGAGGAGGGATGTCTTGGCAATTGTACCCCTGTGCCCTCGTGAGTGGGTTCTGGGATCGGCTGGGCCTGGCAAGGGCCTCTCCTCCCTAGAGAATGACGTTGAATGCATTGGTGTGTGCATTCACCTTTGTCCTCAGAATGGAACTTGACCTTGTTCTCTTAACAGTGTGAAGATTCCCTGACCTTTGGCTATGTGCTTACTCTTAAGGATTAACCCCAGGTATGGAGGTACCAGGAATGCTATCTTTAGTTTACCTGTCCAGGCACTGCTTGGGTGTTTAAAAGTAAGTACACCAGTGAACATAACAGACACAAAATCCCTGAAGTTCCCTCGTGGAACTTTCATTCTAGTGGGGCCTTGGGGAGAGCTAGACAGTAAGCATCATAAAGTCAATTACATAGCCGGGGAAAAGATGCCAAGTGCTATGGGAAAAAGTAGAGCAGCGTATGGAGATTAGGAATTGGGTGGAGGGGTAGTTTGCAGTGTTAAATTGGTGATCCCATAAGTTCATGGGGAAGGTGAGTCTCTGTGGCTCACTTTGCTTCAGAGGTAGCTCCTGGTTTCAGCTATGTCCAGCCTCTTTTTTTTGGTGATCTCTATACTCCTTGGTTTCTTTTGCTAACTAAACAGGCTAGTTTTCCTTCCCGAGGGTTTTCTAGTGGTGGACATCTTGGGTCATCTGTTCTTGTCCAACATGGCCTCCTGGCTGACTTTAACACCATGGCTGAAATGTTGTGTGTACTCTCATTCCCACTCCCCCACGGACCTGTGACTGCTTGAGGTGCCAGCAGTTTAATTTGCCGATCGACTTCTTAGAATATGCCTGTGGAACAGTCTTCATTTCTTGATTCCTGAGCTGAGTTCTGGGAAGCTCCAAGTTGGATTGGGGAAGCTGTTGGTTGTCAGGCATGCCATTAACATTGCACTTTCATGGAGTGCTCTCCACGTACATTATCATTTAATGAGAACTCCTCTTGGGCCCTTGAGCACCAGTTCCAGCACGGGATTTCCACCACGATGTGATCTTGGTGAGTTGCTGTGGGTGGGTGACGGTGGTGGGGTTGTTGATTCGCATTTACAGGAAAACATGGAGATCAGAAGCCTGCCAGGTACTTGGGCTTTGGAGAGGGGAGTTATTCTTGGCAATGTGGGTAATGTGGAGGCTTTGTGATCTGTAGTCTTTGTGGAAAATAAATGTGACTTCATTGCCCACAGCCATTTAGGGAGGTGGAACTGTGGGAAATTGTAGCTCATTCTGGTTCTCAAGTTGAGAGCATGCAGCTGCTTCTCATAGAGGCCATTGGCACTTACAAGGGGCCATTAGAGTTTCTGTGGGGTTAGGTACCATGCCTCCAGGGCATTTTTGGATAAAACAACTGGAACATTTAAATGATAGCAAAGAACATAGAGGCCTTCAAATTCAAGAGTAGCCATTGAGGTTTCTTCATCTCTCCTTTAGAGGCCAGTGCAAGGAATGACCTCCTTTCTTCCTGACAACCTGCTGCCCTAGAAAAATGATGCACTTCAATTGAAGGGTCTTTCTTTCTTAGCTAAATTGCCCTATGAGCACTTGAGGAACTGCTGCAAATTAAAGGCCTGCGTTTTGGAGCTGCCCATAAATGAAGCACTCTATTAGCAGGATTTGGGTAAGTGCAGATGACTCTCATGTAGGGGGATTTATAGGGCTGTCCTGGATGGTGAGACTGTTGGCTCAGTGTGGGATGCCTTGAAGTCTCACTGCCCTCATCCTTCCTGCAGCAGGGGCTTGCCCACTGACCTAGATCTTGGCTCCGTGACCTTTAAAAGGCCTCCCCTACATGCTTCCCTTCCCCTTTTTCTCCCTCCCACCTTTGCCCTGCCCCATCCCCTAGGCCAGGAAGTTCACCTAGTTGTTTGTCTTCCTGCCTCAGTCTTGATCATCACTGATTTCCCTTGGGTCTGGAACACACCTTTTTCATCAATGCTAAGAGGCCATTATTTGTCAAACATGCCATTATTTTATGGACCACTAGGAAAGAAAAAACAGTGTCCATTGAACTGTGACACAGTGGTTTCTTACCAGTTAATGTTCTTATTTTCTACTTATTGAAGAGCTCTTTCAGACCTAGACATTGATTTCTCCATATATTGCTCATGTGCATGGATACAAAGGAAAGTATAAGTGAAACCCACAGGGTAAGGTATTCCTAAAACTTTGATTTCAGAATCGAAGCACTCTGAGTCACTTTTTGAGTGCCAGTGCCTGTTTTTTCCAGTAGAATCATCCATTGTGCCCCCAAGAGCATTGGTCATGTAGCATTTCTTAAAAAAAAAAAAAAAAATTAATAAAAGCACTAAGAGCTGTTGGTTCTGGACTCTTACAACAGCTTGGAAATTATGTTTGAGTTAGCCAACTTTTGACTCTTCTGGGAATTTTGCCTAACTCTCCAATTCACCATCCATTCCATTCCCACCATGATTTAGTTTCTGGGGATTAAGAGTGCTTCACTGTTGTTACTGGGATTTTCTTCTAAGCGACTGACATGCATCCTGCAGATTTCGATGCAGGAACATGGGCTGATAATAGTATGTCACGGGCATTGCCTGGCCCACAGCGTCGTAGGACGTTATTGATTGTGAGATGCATTCTAAGTTCGTATATTAAACTGGGGAGGGAGAAAAGAGCATCTTCTCATTGACCAATTATGGCCTTTCCTTTTCTCATGTGTCAGATTACAATCAGCCTTCTGTATCGCTGGTTCCACATCTGGGAATTCAACCAACCACAGATGGAAAATACTTGGAAGAAAAAAAAACAAAACCCAATAAAGTGTAAAACACAACAATAAAAAGTAATATAAATTTTAAAAACCAGTACTGTATAACAA
Source organism: Lepilemur ruficaudatus (assembly GCA_963574885.1). NCBI lineage: Eukaryota > Metazoa > Chordata > Mammalia > Primates > Lepilemuridae > Lepilemur > Lepilemur ruficaudatus. The sequence goes on from CAUYRT010076789.1 coordinate 54,722, forward strand.
CTATTTACATAGCAGTTACATTGTAATTTAGAGATGATTTAAAGTATATAGGAGGGTGTGCCTAGATTGCCTGGAGACATTACATCATGTTACATAAGGCACTTGAGCATCCTTGGGGTTTGGTATCTTTGGAGTTTCCTGGAACCGATCCCCTGAGGATACTGAGGGGCGGCTGTACCCACCTTTATGAGAGCTCACCTCTGAGCCTTCTGTTTCTGATAAAGGAAACTGGCAGCCCTCGTTTGAATGTGTACATCTGCATCTGTTTACTCTCAATTCCTGGAATCCATATCAGCAGAAGTACTTCTGGCTTTTATTTTTGAGAGATGAGCAGCTGGTGAGCATGAACCCATTCAGAAGCATTTTCTACATACGTATTACTGTGTTGAGTGCTAGAGTCTGCAGAGAAACACTGTCTTCCTTCAAGGATCTTACAGTCATAAAATAAACCAACATTTGTTGAGTGAGAGACTTTCTTTTAAAATTAGGGGTAAGTTGAACAAGATTGGATAGTAGATGAAATTAAGCCATTCCTATTTTATTAATGTTGATGATGGCATTGTGGTTATGTTTTTAAAAAGTTCTTACCATTTGGAAATACAAACTAAAGTATTTATGGATATGGTGATATCACCTCTAGGAGGAACAATTATGGGAGAACAAGATTTGCCACGTGTGCTATTGAAGTTGACTGATGGGTTCATGGAGTTCATTATGCTATTTTATTTTTTTATTTTTGCATACTTTTGAAAAGTTCATTGAAAAATTTGTTTAAAAAGAAATTTACACCTGTATGCAGCTTAAATGAATGAACCAGCCAAAAACTAGTATTTTTTTTATAAATCAACTTTAAGGGTTTGTAATTGGGTCAGTCTAGAGGTATGTCAGCCTCCCACCTCTTCTGTAGTTGAGGAATATTCCACAGTGATTCTTTTCTTAGGATGCTTTGGAGGTTGCGTAAGATCCTGACTTACCACCTGTGTTGCCAGGGGAATATTCTTACGTTGGTTGCCATTTCTTCTGTAAAGATTGTCTGAATTCTTTGAAAATTGCTAATTCTGGAGAACTCTCTAGTTGTGGAGTGTGAGTTAGGTGATCTGGGCGATCACTTCCTCCTATGTAGACTGTGGCTCAGAGACCCTGGCTCAGAGTTCTCAGTAGATGTTTTATTACCTCAACTACACCCTTCTCATTTGCCAAGCATGTCTTTGTGTTCAGTCTTTCTGCCAGATTTTTCACTTAGGCCGTTTTGCTTGCTGTCATAAGCTATCCATGAGGAGCTATGGATGATTTAGGAAGCTGGGTGGGAGACCTCTAATAAATATTTACTATTGTTTTTGTTTGTTTGTTTGTTTCCCCAATAGGATATTATTGCTAAAGCATCATATTTTACATTGTTCTTGTAAATGAGAAATTTGGGCAAGTTATGATAAACTGCGTATTTTTTTGTAAAGTATAATTCTTGGTACTTCAAATTTCTGTCAGCCTTGTCACTGAGATGTCGGAAAGGCTTTAGAGCCATTGCTCATTTAACTTGCTTTTCAGCATGCCTGGAGGAGTGTCCGGAACAGGTTTTCTTCCCGCATTCACACATCCAGTTTCTGATGGACCCCAAGGTTATTCGCTCGTCCCACAGGTCACGCAATAAATAGCAAAGTAGGGGCTGGAATTTTAATGTTCCTCCAACTACCTACAATATGGCTTTGGAGAAAGTCGGGTCTGGCTGTCCTGGCAGTAGAGTTGTAGGCCTGAACCTTCAAGCTACAAATAGCAGGTTTCTCTCTTGCTGGCGCGGAACTGCAGCTTCAGGCCTGGAAGGTGCTATTGCTGGGGCCCGTGCTCCCCTTCTTAACCCTCATTGGAGCTGTTGGTGTGGGTGATGAAGACACAGGGAGCCGCAAGCGGAGTATAGTCTGGATTCCTGGGTGGTCTCCGCTCCAGACCCTGGACTAGGCATCATGAAAGGGGCATAGCTGTGTGGCCGTGCAGGCCTTGTAATCAAGTTCATGGGGGGGCCTGTGGAATGTCCTTGAGCAGAGAACTGCCGAGGCTCAGCCTCTATATGCGCTTTGGTATCTCAGGAGGCCACACATTAGTATAGAAGTAACGTGGGTCACCGAGCGTTTGCCTAGGAAGATGTCAGTTGGTGTCTTTTGTTTTAGAAAGAAAAGGAGTAGAGGTAAAGTTTCCCCTGTTCCTGGAAATAAATCTGACTGATATATGTCATAATTGCAGTAGTGTTTGTGCCTAAGACGTAGGTTTTATTTTAAAGCATTTATCTCCCTAACTGGTGATGAGGAGCGTGTGGAGTCATTTGCCTGTACTGGCCCCAGAAGGATATTTTTGATGATCTAATAAGATCTAATTTTTTTACTCCAGTGTTGGAAAGCACCGAGCATCATTACAAAATGTGCCATCATTTTTTGGAAGCAAAGCTCTCATCAGCACTGTAAGTTTTTTTAAAGGTTACTGCCGAGTGGAGGAGGTTTTGGTGGAGGGCTGATGCGTGTTTGGCGTCAGAGCCACCTGCGGAAATCATCCCAGCCCCAGTGACCCAGGGAGCAGGTTCTGACATAGGCCCTGGGTGTCCTGCTGTGCGATTTCCAAAGAGTGACTGCTGTGACCACTTGACCACCAAAGCACTGGTGCCAGTGGGAAGGTCTCAGTGTCACAGGGCTGCCAGGGCAACGCCATCAGTCCATATTGGGGGTTTTGGGGGCTTTGGGAACAGTTTTACCTGTTTCTGGTCCTAGCCCTGGGGTTTGGCAGCCAGAGCCCAGGAGGCTTGCTCAGGGAGCTCTTGGTGGACAGCTGATTGCAGGGTGTCACTCTAGTTCTGCTGCAGATGTGATAAAATGGATGCATAGCACAGCTGTTAGTGCTGTGGCCTCAGGCAAGTAACTTAGCCTTTCTGTGCCTCGGTTTCCTCATTCACTTATTTCATGGGATTGTTGAAAGATGAATCAATTAATACATGTAAAATGCTCGGAATGGTGCCTGATGCATACACAGTAAGAGCTTGAAAGTGTTAACTGCTGTTGATGATGTTAGCTGTCACATTTAAGGTGGATAGGTGCTCCCTAAGAGTGTGGGCTCTTGGGGAGGCTGTATCAGTGCGTTCTCGCGCCACGTGTGGCTCCTCTCACATGTCACAGGCATTCAGGAGCCTGGGGCTCCCGTTCCCTCACTGCAGCCACACTTCTCTGCCATGTTTAAAGTGAACAAACCCACTTTCCTGGAAAGCATCTCCAGCTTTCGTGTACTGTGCCTGGGACCTTCGTTCCCAGACGAGTGGGTTGTCTTGAAAGAAGTATAAGGATGAAGGGACTCCTGCAGCTTTTTGTTCCTTCTTCAGGTGGGGAAACTGAGTCCTATAGAGGGTGAGGGAGCTGATCAGGGTCCCCAAGCCAGCTGGTGTGAAGGCCAAGTGGACACTGGGTGTGCAAGAAGCTTAGGACCAGACCCCTTCCCCCTCCAATGTTTGATGGCCAAGAGATTATTTCCTAGTTTCACCCCTTAATCTCTTGTAACTGGCCTTTGAAGAATTACACTGGGATTTGATTTTTTAAGTCTGTGGCTGTATAATTAATTTTTTTAAAAAAACTCTAATTGGCAATTGGTTTTTTCAACATATTGCGCTGTTATTATCTGAATAGAATGTGTTATTTAGAAACTTTTCCACAAAGTCTTAACTATTAATAGTAAATGTTCTTCTGGTTTCATTAGTTCACTTTCTAGCTTGCTTTTGAAACTGCAGGTGAGTGACAAGCAGAAGACAAATTCATAATTGTGGCAACGAAACAGCCCCCTGCAAGGGCTGAGGACTGGCTCTGTCACTTAGCAAAGTGTTCGTGTGGTTTTGCTGATAGCTCTGATTAAGGCAGTTTCCACCTGGATTGCAGATTAATAGATACACAGTTTGATGATTTCAAGGAAGAAGAATATGTGTAAAAGCCTGGATGTTTGATTCTGCTGTTACGCGGAAGGATGGCTCAGTGGTTAGGAGCCTGAGCTATCACGTTAGACCTGGGTTCAAATCCTGCCGTCACTGCTGAGCAGCTGCGAGCCACTGGCCTGCGTCTCCTCGTCTGTGAACGGGGATTGGAGGAAATTAGGGAACTGGTGGAGATGGGGCAGAGGACTCCAGTGAGGGCTTTTCTCTGTGCTCACATGGGCTCACTCTCCCTTCCTGCGGCCAGTTCTGGAGCTGGTTTTGGCCGTGCTTCTCTGACCTAGAAGGGGCTTGCTTGGAGCAGGCACACGGGTCCATGGTGACATCAGGTGTGAATCAGGTGCAGCGGTCCCTGGCTTTTCCTTCCTCTCTGGTCAGTGTCCCTCCTTTGGGCTGTATGGAATCGCCTTGAATCTGGGAAGGTCACAGTTTCTTTGTTTAAGGTGAAGCTGTGGGTCTGAGTGGAGCAAGTGCCACGTTGGGGTTCCGTTTTTTAAGATGCTGTAATTGGTCAGAGTGCAGTGTCAGTTCCCAGGGGCGCCGTGGAACAAAGCAGGCCTAATGGATTAATGGATGCGATAGAGTGAGCGGATGGGGGTGATTTCATGGGTGCCTGGCTTCAAGTCCCACCTTATCTTTTTTTAGTTCCACAGACATTTAGGCAAATCATCTCCTCCCAGGGCCTCTGGAGCTGCCCCGCACCCTATCCCGAGACCCCTTGGTGTTCCATTCCTTCCACAGTGGGCTCCCACCCTTCCCCCAGTGCTGAACTGGAGAAGCGTCTGCCTCAGGTGCCTTCTATATGTTCTGTGTTTTTTACTTACTCCAGGGAGGGAGTGTAGTGGCTGTCAGAAGAGGGAAACCTAGACTCAGAGCTCTGCACACATACAAATAGTGGACAAAGCCTAGAAACCTAGCCGTTGTCCCAGCCGATAGTCAGGAAGTCATATGCACTGGACATACACATTGAAGTGTCAGGCAGCTGTGATGATAGAGCAGGGGACCCAGGATGACAGAGCAGGGAGAATGCAGAGAGAGCAGGGGACCCAGGATGACAGAGCAGGGAGCATGCAGAGAGAGCAGGGGACCCAGGATGACAGAGCAGGGAGCATGCAGAGAGAGCAGGGGACCCAGGATGACAGAGCAGGGAGCATGCGGAGAGAGCAGGGGACCCAGGATGACAGAGCAGGGAGCATGCGGAGAGAGCAGGGGACCCAGGATGATAGAGCAGGGAGCATGTGCAGAGAGCAGGGGACCCCGGATGACAGAGCAGGGAGAATGCAGAGAGAGCAGGGGACCCAGGATGATAGAGCAGGGCAGCCAGGTTGATGGAGCAGAGAACTGGGATGATGGAACAGGGGAGCTGGGCTGAGAGGTGACCTTTAAAGGTCGCCTGCAGCCCCTCTGATGCTTGTAGTATGTTAAAATGTTTCAAGATTTAGAATCCCCATTTTAAGACCTTGCTCTTTCCCTGAGAGAGCTGTCTTTGCTATAGGATGGCACCCAGAGACTATAGAGGCAGATGGTCAGCATTTGGTTCCTTCAGAGAAGTAAGAATGGACACTGCATTTTTACCTGGTGTATCCGGATTAATGAGGACCAGCTATAGCTGTGTAGGAAAGCGTTGCCCTTGCCCTTGGCGGGACTGGAGCAGACTGCACTGTCCAGACCTCTGACCTGCATGAGCTGAAGGAGGCGGTGCCATGGCTAGGCCCGAGCTCTTCTCTGTGGGCACGCAGATGTGGGGTGCATGCCCATGAGGTCTGGTTCTGTGCTTTCAGGGAGCCTCCCCCACTGCTGTAGACACCCGGGACTTCCCCAACCTGTCTGGAGCCTCTGTGTAACTTTTTATGTGATTGCCTGTGTTCCGCTAGACTGTGACCAAGGGCTCAGCCTGCTGCCTTGCTGCCCCTCCTCCCACGGAGAGGGAGGCAAACATGGGCCCGGGAATGTGCATTCTGGAAAAGTGCAGGGCAGGGGGCGACCTAGCCAACATCAGAGAGGGCTCCGTGGGGCTCTGTGAGGGACAGGTCATGCCCAGGAAGGGCCGAGGGGGGACCTCTAGGGGAGAGCTGATGGTTGGCAGGATCTAGCCATGAAGATAAGGTGGGAGTTGTCCAGGCATGCAGAATGTGCTGTGCAACGATCCTGGGGCCAGAATGAACTTGGCATCCTTGGGCAACCAAAAGAAGACGGCAGGCTGGTGAATGGGACATGAGGTCACAGAGGTGGTTGGGGCGTGGTGAGCATTTAAGGTATTATTTTCTCTGTCCTCATATGCCTCGTGTCCGGCTTAGCACCCAGACATTTCTGGATGAGGGAGATGAGCCTGGATCTAGTGAGCTAAGGCGAGAATGTCCAAGAGCCGTGGTTGTGGAGGGTCTGCTGCGTGGGGGACCAGGCCGCGCTGTTCAAGCATCGGGGCCCCTGCGCCCTCTGCCCCTCCCACTCCCCATCCCCTTCGCTGTTCCTGCTGGGTGACAGCTGTGGTTGGCAAGTCATTTTGCCCTTTTACACTGGGCTCTGCATGCTCAGTTTCTGGTTGGTAACAGCCCATGCTTTGTGGTTTGGCAGCGTCCTTGCTGCAAGTCAAGGCCGGGAGTCAGCGTCATTTCTGGGTGTGAATCTGGCTTTTCCCCCTGGTCTAGTGTGAACAGGAATTGGGGGAGAGAGGAGTGACTGCCTTTTCATCCAGAACTACTCCATTGCTGTTGCAGCCGAGCAGACCCCATCTGTATTTGTAAGTTAAGCTACTAAATCCTTGCGCCTTAATGGGTAGAGGTGTCGCCTCACCTCTGAGGAGTGCAGAGAGATTGTGCAGGTACAGGAGAGAGACGATGAGGACTAGAATCATAAATTGATTCTAGACACTCTTGTCCCTTCTGGCTCTCTTTAGAAAAGTTTTTCGTTATTGACCCTCTTTTCATCAATTCATCATCGTACAATGATTCTGCATTTAGATGATAATGTTTAAACCATCACCTAGGTTGAAGTGGTCAGAGTGGTCTACCCATTAATATTTAGGGTGGCTACAGGGTTAGGCATCCGAGGTTCTTTCATTCATTGCATCCCTGGTCTTTCGGAGCTCCACGCTGACTGTTTATTATTATTATTATTAGCGACAGGGTCTCACTCTGTTGCCCAGACTGCAGTGCAGTGGTGTGATCATAGCTCACTGTTACCTGGACCTCCTGGGCTCAGGTGATCGAGTAGCTGTTAGAAGGATTCAGTGAGATGTTGCCTGGATCACTTACCCTACACCCAGGCGTACGGTAAAGTGTGTGTTCTTCTCCCATCCCAGGGAGTGATGTACTTCACCTGGGAAGATGTCTCACATCCCGGGAAGGGATATATTTCACCTGGGAAGGTGCCTGCAGAGGTGGAAGTGTGAAGGTCCTGGCTGGGAGCTGCCTTCTCCCTCTTTTTTCATGCGCGGACACCAAGCCGGCATCTCACAAGGCCTCTTCTAAACCAGTGCCCGCTGTCCCCGTAGGGAAGGGGCCTGGCTTGCTGGGGCATGCTTAGTTTCTGTATTTTAAGAGCTGCCTCATCTGCTGACCAGTACTAATTACTGAATTTCGTAAATGGAATATGTACAGGGTGAAGGAATTTGCCTGTCGGTTGCACTTGAATGACTGCATTAAAATTAAATTTCAAGGACTGCAGGGGCCTCAGGAGCCTCCTTCTGTCACCCCCTCCCCATCCTAATTGGTTTTCCTTGCTTTGCTGCTTGTCTTTCTTCCGTTTACTGCCCCTGCTGCTGCCAGCCCGCACCGTGGCCCAGTGCTTCTCAGTCTGGCCGCACAGGAATCTCCCGGGGAGGTTTTCAACTGCCTAGGACCCACCCCACATCTATTCCACCAGAATATCTGGCTGCGGGGCCCACGTGGAATGATTACCATGAGATCAGTGATTACCATGAGATCAGATTTGGGGACAGTGGTTAGGAAGGCGTTGTTCAGAGTCTCCATCTTTTGGTTGTAACTGCTAAAGGTCATGGAGCCCTCTGAATACATTTAGTCTATTTTGAGGGCTTTGAGCTTGAGTTTGTTCTCATCTTTTGGAAAACCAGAGTGTTTGCTTTTATATTCAGAGTTAAATATTGATGGGCAGGTAATGAAATACCCATTGGTTTACTGAGAGTTGCTTTTAGCCATGAGCAGTTATTCTGGAAGCTCTGAGAATAATAAAAACAATGAACAACAGATACTAACTGACAGTTTAGAACTTAAGAAAATACAGCTTTTGTTGCAGGCTCTGGACTAAATGAATATGGGGGAGGCTTGGGGTATTAAGCAGTTGAGCAATTCTGGGTTCTGTTCTTCCATATTATTTGTGTCAGTTTTTTTTCCCCCAGATATGTTTTAGCTTTATTTAACAATTTTTTTATGGTAGGAAACATAACATAAAAGTTTACCATCTTAACCATTTGTAAGTGTGCAGTTTCGTCATGTTAGGTATGTTCACATTGTTGTGGAACTCCTTCAGAGATTTGTGAACCTTTTCATCTTGCAAATCTGTAACTTTGTACCCTTTAAACACCGACTCCACATCCCTCCTCCCAGCTCCTGACAACCACCGTTCTGTTAATACTTACTGTCTATGCATCCGGTTTCTTTAGGTACCTCATATAAGGGAAATCTTACAATATTGCCCTTTTGCAATTGGCTTTTTTTCACTTAGCATTGTGTCAAGATTTATTCATGTTGTAGTGTGTGACAGGATTCCCTTTCTTTTTTTCTTTTTTAAAAAAATTCATGTCTATTGAGGTGCAAGTCACATAACCTAAAATTAACCACTCTGAAGTACACAGCGCCGTGGCATTTGGTACAGTTGTGCAACTGCTGCCTCTGTGTAGTTTCGAAACGTTTCCTCGCTCCAGATAGAAAGCCCATTCCCGTTAAGCAGTCACTCCTCATTGCCTCCTCCCCCAGCCCCAGCAGCCGCCAGTCGCCGTCTCTGTCTCCCTGGATTGCCTGTTCTAGATATTTCATGGCAGTGGGCTCATACCGTCCTTTGTGCCTGGCTTCCTTCCCTCGCCACAGTGTGTCTGAGGTTCATCCACGTTGTAGCAGGTATCAGTACGTCATTCCTCCTTTTCCTAATTTTGTGTATTGTGGTAAAACACATATAACAAAATGGATCGTTTTAACCACGTTTAATTGTACGGTTCGTTGACATTAAGTGCATTTGCGTTGTGTGCTGCCGTCACCGCCATCCATCTCTACAACTCTTCTCATCTTGTGACACTCTGTACGAGTGACAAATGACAAGTGTACAAGTGTACAAATGACACTCTGTACCCATTAAGCCATAGCTCTCCATTCGCCTCCGCCAACCTCTGGCAACCACCATTGTGCTTTGTTTCTATGAATTTGACTATTTTAGGTAGCTCAGGTAACTGGAATCATACAGTGTTTATTCTTTTGAACTGGCTCATTCCACTTAGCATAATGTCCTCAAAGTTCATCCCTGTGGCATGTGACGGGATTTCCTTTCTTTCTACTGTAGGATAGTATTGCGTTGTGTGGATATACGTTCTGTTTATTCATTCCTCTGTTGGTGAACAACTGAGTTGCTTCCACTTTTCGGCTTTTGTGAACACTGCTGCCATGGACGTGGATGTGGCAGTCTTTCTTGAAGAGCCTGCTGTCAATTCTTTTGGATATATACCCAGCGGAATTGCTGGATCATATGGTAGTTCTACTTTTAATGTTTTGAAGAACCTCCATACTGTTTTCCATAGTGGCTGTACTATTTTGCATTCCCACCAACAGCAAATAAGGGTTGCAATTAATTTTTCCATATCTTGTGAACACTTGTCGTTTTCTGTTTTCTCATAGTAGCCATCCTAATAGGTGTGAAGTGGTATCTTATTGTGGTTTTGATGATCATTTCTCTGGTTTTTTTAATTTTTTTTTTTTTTTTTTTTTTAGTTTTTATTTTTTAGAGATGAGGGTCTTGTTTTTGTTGCCTACGCTGTTCTTGAACTTCTGGCCTCACTCAAGCCATCCTCCCACCTCAGCCTCCGAAGTCTCTGGATTTGTTTGTTTCTTTTCTCGCGGTGGGGGGTGGGGTTTGACCCCGTATGTGTCTATGACCATGATATAGTGGATGTAATTCCCAAGGAAAAGTCATTGCAAGCGACCTCTTCTGGATCTGATCCCAGCTGATCGGAAGTGTTGGGAACATTTTTATGATTGGAGGACTTTGACATTTGTTGTCAAACCGCCTGTGAGTCATTTATATTCTGGGGGGAAGTAAACACAGCTGTGTCTTCCAGTGTGCGATGGGGCGGGTGGTTTGTATGAAGCATACAGTGCCTGCCACATGCAGAGGTGGAGGGCCCCTAGCAGAGCTGGTGTACTGCTCTCCCTAGAGTTGTGCATGCCGCAATGCAGGATGGGGAGGGAAGGAGTGGAGAGCCCAGTGCTTCTGAGGTTTCCAAAGTTCTTGGACTTTCTCTGTTGGTGGATAAACTTGTCAGAATTTAGGAATGTGGTTAAGTAGGTTTATCCGGGGAAGTTGAAGTTTTGTGTCTGTTTTATTCTTCTGCGAGATTGTATGTAACACGTTGGCTGAAGTAGTTGAGGCCTACATGCTTATTTTCTTCAAAAGACCTGATTAGTTTTTTTGGTATAAAAATGACATGTAATCAAATATGTAAAGTAAGAGAGACCATTGGGCTATTTGAGCCTGGACTTTGAGAGAGAGAGAGAGATCGCCATGGGCCTAGAGTCTCAGTTTTATAGGTTTGGAAACTCAGTTTTATTAGTTCATCTGGGAGTTATCAATCAAGGATTGGGGTTCGCAGGCATCAGGATTGTAAGGTATTGGTAACTGAGAATGACAGTTCGTTAATTGATGACGAGGACCATGCCTCCCTGAGAAAGCCCTCACTCCTGGGGGTGTGTGTACTCAGCAAACCACAACACAGCTGAGTAAGCAGCTACGTTTTCCGTGGGCTTATTTTTGTCAGTCTACGGAAACTTGATGGATCGGCCTTCCCCGTTCCGGGGATCTTGCTGTATATAAAATCAATACCTTCTCTCTGGGGTAGTGATGGACACTCATTTTTCAAAAACCCCAGTGTGCAATTTGTTACTGTCTCAGCTCCAGACCTGTCTGTGCTCTGTTCTGTGGTATTGGGGCTAGCACTGCACACTACAGTTTGCTTTGCCAGTGGCTTCCTGGCGGGCTCTGCCAGTAGGGGGTGGTACAGGGACCAGCAAGATGAAGGCAGAGAAAGGGCTGCCCCTCCTGTTGGCTTCCTGTGGCCCCAGCTGCAGCACTTGAATCCAGTCCTCGATTTTCCCAGCACTGGTAGACCAGCCTCATTGTCCCACACCCCTTGGAGATCCCAGCACCCCTCTTCAGAGGTCCCTGCCTCAGAGCCTTTCCTGTAGGTTTCTGAGGTTCAGCAAGTCCAGCCTATTTCCTTGGTTCTCTCAGTCCTACGGGTGGTAGCTGCTTCCTACTGTTGCAGCCTCCCTGATACGTTAGAATTTTTGTTTTCCCTTTCAGTTACCTAGTTACCAGCTTTATACCCAGGTAGCAATTTATAGTAAAGCCCCTCTGTTCAAAAAGCTTGTGTAGTTTCTGAATTCTAATTGGATCCTGACTGGTACATCTGACTTTCTTTTGAACATTCTTTAGTAATCAGTCAGCAAAACTGTTTCATGATAGATGTATTATACTTAATTAGATTACAGTTCACCTTATGTTCCTTAGATTTTTTTTTTTTTCCCTCATGTCTTCCCGATGAGATTTTTAGTTTAGGTTCTTCTATGAGATACGAGACATATTCTTCTCTCATCAGCTACGTTTCTAAATCTTCAGCTAGACTGAGTTATTTCCTGGAAAGATTGCCACAGATGGCTAATGTCATTCATTCTGTGATTCCTATTCGGCTTTATTTTTGGAGGGTGACATTTCCCAACCTTATCTCTAAATTCTGTGTCCATTATGCAGTTACTGTTGTACTTCCTTCAACTTGTAAATCATTTCCATTGTGTGTTTAAGCTACGCATATTTCTTAAAAGATTTGACGCAGCTTATAAGAAAAAGCACACGTGTTATGTGCAAACACAGCTTCTTTAAAATAGGAGTTTAAAAATCTAGGGCCAAATAATTCGGTGGGGAGGGAAAGGGGAGGGGAGGATAAAAGGATGAAGAAAAAAGAAGTGGATGGAAAATCAAAGAATGAAGGAGAACCGTTAATAACACTGGACACCTCCCTTGGGCCGGATCCTGGTTAGGTGTTTCCCGTCTGTGTTTAGTTTAATGCTGAGCATATCCCTGCACGGTAGTTGTTATTTCCATTTATAGAGTGGGACCCTGAGAGCCAGAGAGCGGGCCGGCTGGGCTCCAGTACTCATGTGCTTCCTAGGAGATGTCTGCTGCCGCTAGGCCAAGGGGAGCTCCTTCAGTTGAACACACGATTGTATCTTATTAGTCGGAGCAGGAAAGGAACCACGTTGGGTTGCATGGTTTTCATTTTCTGATAGAGTGAAGCGTTTCTTTGTGAGACATAAACATTTTCTTAGCCTTCAAGCTTGATAAAAATCTAGTGGATATTAACTTAAAGGTCATTGAACATGATAATGGTTAATATCCATTGGGAGGAAAAATAACAAAAACCCAATGCAGAGAGGCGTGCGTGGCCATTTATTTAGATCAATACCTGAAGCGGAAGCAGGAACATTAAACCACAGTTGTGTAAAGGTAATTGTAGGGGGGAGAGAAGGATTGCCTGTCCATAGCTAGCTTTCTGCAGCCCTGACCTGGCCCAGGGTGAAATGGGAGGGGCCGTGGGCTTTGTTCCTGTGCTTGCCTGCTGCTGCACTCCTCGGAGGCAGCGCGGAGTGGGTGCTGAGAGGGCAGGCTTTGATAAGTGCTGTGAACCCACGGGACCATTTACTGCCATGCACACTTGGGCAAGGTACAGTCATTTGCCGCATAATGATGTTTAGGTCAACGAGAGGCCTCATGTACAGCAGATCACATGTACGGCGTTGGTTCCATAGGTGATAGTACCATATTTTTACTGTACCTTTTCTGTTTAGATGTGTTAGATACATAAATACTTACATTGTGTTACAGTTGCCTACAGTACTCAGTACAGCAAGATGCCGTACAGGTTTGTAGTCTAGGAAAAGTAGGCTGTGCCATGTAGCCTGCCCTGTAGTAGGCTATACTATCTAGGTTTGTGTAAGGACACTCTGTGATGTTTGCATAGTGACAAAATCTCCTAATGCTGCATTTCTCAGAAGGTATCCCTATCAGGAAACAACACATGACTGTACTTAATCTAAGCCTTAGCTTGATCATTTATTAAATGGGGGTAATAGCACCATTTTTGTTCTTTGGTATTTAAATACATATACTTTGCTGACACAGCTGGACAGCTGATGTTAAAAGGAATATATGTAAGAGAATTAAAACTATTAAAAGAGAAATAGAGCCAGACCATTTGGGGAAGAGAGAAGACAGTGACAGGACAGGGCACTCATCTTGAGTCTTGGGAGGTGCCTTGCACATTATTGCACATAATCTTCCCCAAGGCCTACAAGGCAGATGAAGATCTCCCCATTGTATAGACAAGAAACAGATTCTGGTTTATAACGGTACCTGTGCTAGGTGTGCTTGTAGCTCCTAATGAGGTGGTGAGGAGTAATACTGGTGATCCAGGTAAAGCTCTCAGCGTAGCCGGCTCCGTGCTGCTCATGGTCCCCAGGTTGTCACTGCTGTTACGCACTGGCCCCTCTGCTCGGGGTGTGCTTCCCCACATGGGTCCTGTCTGTCCTGCTGTGCCGGTTGAGATAGGCTGGCCGCAGTCAGTGAGGCAGCTGGCGACCTAGAGTCTGGTGAGCAGAGAGCTGGTTCAGTGTGGGTGGTATCAGCGACCTGAGGGCCTGTGACTCTGTCTTTTCTGTGGCTTGGGTGGGCGTTGGGGTGACCCATCCGGTGGGGAATAAAAATAGTAGCCCAAAGCACCGGCTGTGCCACATGCTCTTTCACGTGTTTTGTACGTGTTAACTCATTTAATCCTGTGAAAACCCAGGAGGCATTTTCATTCTCCCGTTTTACAGATGAAGGAACTGCCAGGTAGAGAGGGATTGAGTGAGCTGCCTCAGGTCACTAACGTGGAAGTGTGCGGTTGGAATTCCAGCTCTCCTGCGGGCTCCGTGGGCCTCTTAACCAGCCCAGTATACTGCTTGCCTTCTCCATGTGACAAGGTCCACCTCCCAGACGAGGTCTGCGGAGTTCTGCAGTAAAATGTGTGCGTTGGGGTTTCGACTGGCTTTAGAGGAGTTGGTGGCTCCAACAGTCACCAGGCATGGGCCTGGCAGTTTCTTCTCTCTGTATGATCTGCATACACCTCTCACCTTCCCTCTTCATGAACCTGGGCTGGTCTGGTGACAATCTGGAACCAGTAGACTGCTGTGGGTGTGACACTGGGCCCAGGGTCCAGGCCCAGTGAGAGGCCAGGTAGTCCCGCCTCAGGCCCGTGGAGGTCAGCTGCCCTGCTGAAGGACATCCAGGCCGCTCCGCTAGGGAAACAAGCCATGTGGCGTCTCCGGGAGGATGGGATGCATGGTGGGGAGGGGGAGAGGCCACATGGAGGGACTCCCTGGGGTTGAAGCCTTAGACACGTGAGAGAGGCCCAGCCACCAGCTACCTGTGGGCTCCCGGTGTGGAGTACCAGACCTGCCTGGCCAACTCAGAAGACCCTAAAGACAGGAGAACTTGTCTAAGCCCCAGGGTTTAGGGAGGACATTTTGGGCGGGAATGGCAACTGAACTCCTGTGTCCCTTGAGTCCAGGGCTGGTGACTAACACCGTGCGGCTGCCCGGGCTGCCGGGAGTGAGCGGTTTCCCAGCCACGTGCCAGCAGAGAATCGCCACGGGGATTCTCCCACCCTGCCCGGCCAGGCTTGCCCAGGATCCCGGCCGGTTCCGGGAAGGCCCATTCGCCAGCCCCCGCCAAGTCAGCTTGAGCCGTGGTGGAAAATTTTCCCTTTTAAGAAGATTGTAATTACTGAACCGAAAATATTAAATATGTACTTATCTGTGGTAATTATGACTAAAGCATTCTTTATCACTGCAGCTTAGTCATTTGCTTAAGTGATTTAAATGATTATTTGTTAATATTCGTGTGTTGTCAAGGGATATGGGGGGGAAGGGTGGTTGAAGACTGTGCTGGCTGCCCGGTCCCGAGGGCAGGAGGGCGTCTGCAGGTCCCCCGCAGTCCTGTTCTCCGCCCTTCCTGCACACCAGGATCTCTTTAATGTTTCTGTACTTGATCACCATCGTCGTATTCCAAAGATTTATTTTATCCATCAGGCAGTCTTTCACAGTTCATAATTAATTTAGTTTTTCCAGCCTCCGCCCCTCCCCACCCCCATCCTTGGCAGCCTGGGGGCACCAGGGTGGGGACTGCTGTCCCCGTTGAATCTCCTTAATATCCTTTCATCCATCCCTTCTCAAAGATAGAATTAGTTTGCTCTGAATTCTATGCAGTCATAGAATCAAAGCGATTTGAAACCTAGAAGGGACATTTTCTTTTACTGTTTAATTCACTCAGAGGTCCTCCAGCCCAGCCTCATTCAGTAAAGACTTCCCTTCAGCAACAGATGGTAAATAGATTCTGCGGGATGAGTAATTCCTTCATTTCTGTCTGAATGGTTTGTTTAGAAGCAAACAAAATGATTCCCTCTTCCTATTAAATTTGTCGGGGGAACAGCAGGATCATACTAAGTTACTGTCCAAAGCTGCGTCGGGGAAGAGGAGGTGGGTAGTAACAGAAAGAAAAGGCTTGCTTGGTATTTCAGAGTTCAGGCCGAGGATCACAGGTGACCTCAGTAACGTTACATGCCAAACCTTGACCTTAATAAACTGTGACTCCAGATTGTTAAAACACTGGGCAGTCTGCTCAGGAATGTTTATCACGTTGAGATTACCAATTTTTAGTGAACCAAATATTTTTCTGTACTTTTTTCCCATTTCGTTTTATTATTTTGCAAAATTTTTAAATTGTGATAAAATATACATAACATAAATTTATCATCTTAACTGTTTTTAAGTGTATAGTTCAGTGACATTAAGTACTTTCACATAATTGTGCAGTCGTCTCTGTCATCCCTCCGCAGAGCACTTTTCATCTTGCAAAACCGAAACTCTGTACCCGTTAGACAATAACTTCTCTCCCCTCTCCCCGCCCCGGCAACCACCATTCTGCTTTCTGTCTCTGAATCTGACTACTCTAGATACTTACGTAAGTGGAATCATACAGTACTTGTCCTTTTGTGACTGGCTTATGTCAGTTGGCATAATTGTCCTCAAGATTCATCCATGTTATAGCATGTGTCAGAATTTCCTTCCTTTTTAAGGCTGAGTAATATCCATCTTACGCACACACCACATTTTGTTTATTCATCTGTCAGTGGATACTTGGGTTGTTTCCACTGTTTGGCTGTTGTGAATGCTGTTCCTTGCATTTTAACATTCAAATGAAATATAATTTAATTTATCCTTGATATCTCAGGAAAATTTTAAGTATCTTTTAATAGTGGAGAGTTACAGTAACATGTACCAAATATACATTGTATTGTTAATATTAACCGGTGGGCAATTTGGGGCAACTTCTATATTCTGAGTCTTTAGGTTTGGCCTCTATAAAGTAGACAATACTGCTGATTCTACTTTGGGTTCAGGGATCAAAATGAGTTAATATGTATGAATGTAATTTGTAAAGAGAATATGTAAATGTTTTTATCAGAGTAAATTCTGAATTCATCAGAGTAAATTCTTGCTTGTTTGCATTTTGGGTAAGTAGACCTTTACAGTAGAGACTTAAGATAGATAGAAAATTAAGGTAATTCTTCCAGAATCTTAAAACATTTTACATTTACTCTTTTTAGCCCAGGCTTCAGTTCTCTGGGGTTATTCATGGGGCTTATGAGATTTCAAGGCGTATCTTAATATCATGTAGGTTCTCTAGAATGAATGTAGAAGGAAGTATCGTACTCTTATAAAATGCTGGTGCCCTGTTAGGGGTGGCTTTCTTTTTTTCTCTCCTTTTTCCCTTTGCTTGAATCTATCTGTTTAAAGCGTGAGGCCCATCCTGTGGAATAACATCCTTTTTAGACTGCACACACATGACTTTTGTAGCTCGTAGATTTGCTGTATACATTTCCAGGATGCTTTTATTGCACACTGACTGTATGCCAGGGGCTGACTAAGATGTGGTGTGAGGCACAGGGAATTCACCCCATTTGAATCTGGGAGAGTGGCTGGAAATTCTAACTGGTAGGCCATACAGATTCAATCATGCCTTGACTGGGCTTGTCATACACCCTCCTTTAGATGTTCCCGATCATGCAGAATCATGTACATGAGAGCATGAAATGAGATCAGAGCTCTGTCAGCTTTACTTAACCCGGGACTCCAAGTTCTTTCTCAGAAGAGTTAGCCTTCTTTAGCCTCCTGCGTCACACTGGTCGCCTGTGACATTGGTGGATCTACAAGGTACAAGTCAGGTGCTGTGTGCTGTGCACCTGCTTGTGGGCCCGAGGTGTCTTAGTGCCCCTGCTCCAGGTTGATTTTGTCCGTCTTGCCCATTCACATCCACTTAGAAAGGCTTCTGCGCTGTTTCTGTGGTGGTGGTTCCAGGGTTCCCATGCGCCGGGATGGGGGCATGTGATGTTAGGAGCGCATCATGCTCAGAAGTCTTTGGGAGTCTAGGACAGTCGAATATACTCTTCACTGCAAGTTTCTCAAAACCATTAATACACTGTTGCATTTTGTGTATCTCTACCAAGTCCATATAGCTCTGAAGCTTTGCCCAGGAAGATTTTTCTCCCCTTCACAAAGCTCTCCACGTGTCCCAAGCTGTGATTCCGAAGAAACACCAGCTGGGAAACCTGGTTTGCGGGTAACATGTGCTGCTATATTGCCATAGCCAAGTCAGTACACGCCTTTTTGCAACTGTGCGTGTGCTCAGAAGGTTCACTGTGGACAGTTTAACCGTATTTTGGCCTTTGTTCCTGGAAGGAGACGTCTTTCTTCTGCCATGTTGTGCTGCCTGCCAGGCATCCTCCCTTGCTCATCTGGCTCTGCAGATGGCTTGGCTGAACCCAAGGGGACTCAGTCCTTCCTGTGGGCCTGATACCTGCAGGAAGGGCCGGTCTGGTCCCCGTGTCTGCAACCCCTACAGCCCCCTTTTCAATTTCTTTCTACTGTAGGGTTATGAGACATCTGGACTCTCAGGAACTGCTTTATCTAGGGGTTGGTATCTCAGGCATGGTACGTGTGAAGAGTTAGTAGTTAATGTAGTTGATGGCATTTTTCTCTCTCTACCAGGACCTAGGCTGCTTTACGGCAAAAACCATGGTTTATTTGTGGATGTGTTCCTAGCTCCTCACACAGGCTGTGGTGCAGAGTAGGAGTTCCAGAGATTGTTCAATAAACGGCTAAAAAATGAAGGGTCAAGTCTTGGCGGCCATTTCAGTTTCCTGTGATTCCAGGCAACTTTCCCAAACTCTCTGTGTTTTCTAAATTTTAAGGTGTAACTAAATATTTCTCAAATGACTCCAGAGGACGTTGGTGAAACTCAGTTCTGCACCAGCTGTGCAGAGTTGTGTGCCTGGACTGTGCAGGCTGGGGGACGCCTGGTGTTTCCTTTCATCCTTACAACAAGGCTGTGAGGTGTAGGGAGTGCTCACCTGATTTTGGAAGTGAGCAGACACAGAGGATTGAATAACTTGCTCAGGGTTACAAAGCCTTTAAGTTTGAGAAGTGTGGTGAAAATGCAGGGCTGCCTCACTCCAAAATCTATGTGTGTGTGTATGAGTATATATAGATACATGCACATATAAGTATATACATGCATGTACGCACATATGTACATACATATATACACATTTAGGAAATGGATCGTGGAGTATACATATAGATACACACACATGTATATAGTAATGCACCGCATAATGATGTTTTGGTTGTTGAGACTGCGTAGATGAGAGTGGTCCCATGAGACTTAAATACCCTATTTTAGTGTATCTTTTCTATGTTTAGATACACAAATATCATTGTGTTACAGTTGCCTACTGTTTTCAGTTCAGTAACTGCTGTCCAGGTTTTGCAGCCTGGGAGCAATAGGCTGTACCATGCAGCCTAGCTGTGTAGTGGGCTGTACCATCTAGGTGTACACATGGTGATGATGATCACATGGTGAAGAAATCGCCTGTCCACCCATTTCTGAGAATGTATCCCTGTTGTTAAGCAACACATGACTGTATATGCATATACACAAGTGTGTGTGTGTGTGTGTGTGTGTGTGTGTGTATTATACCCTAAATGTGTCATATACCAGGGATGCTGCACTGTAATTCTGGCTTTTATGATAAATTTTAAACAAGCATTCGTCCCTGCCCCTGGTCCTTTGAAACCTCTGACCTGGTGTCCAGTTCCTGTCCGATGCCCCCGTCCTGGTCACGGTGTGCTCATCTTTTCACACATGATTTTCCCACCCCTGTGTACTGAAGTGCCGGGAGGTGTTTGTTGAACTAAAATTCTTAAGCCCGCCGAGTGTGTTCCCGGTTGGTCAAGACAGATAAAACAAAAGCCTTTTTTAGACTGTTTAAAAGATTCTTGACACAATCCTGATGGTGTTTTAACAGTTTTTCAGGTCTTGGTCAGCCAAGCTCTGGGCCAGGAGTCAGTGTTTAATAAACAACGTAAGAGTGATGGAGGGGAAAATGTATTTTAAGTAGAACTGTGGGCTCTGTAAATCTGTGATGAAGTCTTGTTCCTGCTTTTGTTGTGTATAATTATTGTGTTCCTCCTGAGAATTTTCCTCTTTCTCATCACGAAACACATAGCCTGCCCCCCACCCCCCGTAATTTGGAGCAGTTGGGCTTGAAAGAGAAGATTGATGCATAGTAAGAAAAGTCTGTAGGAGAGATTTAAGAGGGCAATTTCCTTATCTTCTGTTCTGTCCCTTTGCCAGACAGAAGCACAAAAAGTAGTTGGAGTGTAAATGCTGCCTCCTAAAATTAGCTCTTTTCTTTGTTTTCTGGATGCTTTTACTGGTTGTTGCAGGCACAATTTGCCCTTCTTGGTGAGCCTTCTGTATTGTTTAAAAGTGCAAAGAAAGACAAATTGTCTATCAGAGGAGGTACTTTTAGGTGCAAGTAAGTGTTAAGAGTTTCTAAGACTCCAAACTTTTCCTGTTCTCTTCGAAGAAACACATTCCCCCTCTGCCCCAAAAGTCAGAAAAGGGGTTACTAAACAAAGCTCCCATGTGGGCAGTATGTCTTATCTGCTGTAGTCTCCAGCGCCTGGCTGGGGGCCGGCCCACTGTGCACCCAGTAACCCTTGGCCGGGTGTGGGGGTTTCCATGCTGCGAACTCAGGAATGGAGCGACATAAGGGGAGCTTCTGCTTGAGACAGCAACTGCAGCATCAAAATAAATGCAGTAATTTTGGTCTTGAGAGTGAAGTTGTGTCTCTGAAATTATAAGCCCACATGGATAATTTCCTTTTTTAGGTTTTAGAATTCTGGGTTGATTTTCTGAAAGAGCTTGCAGCAGATGTGGTTCTGTGGGGAAAGTTTACACCTCAGGGGTTCCATTTTGGGGGTCCTTGATGTGTTATTGTTTATAAACGGTAGATGGAAATTGTTCATTGATCTGACATTAAGTCTGCTGGGGCTTATTGTAAAAAAACCCTCTGCATCTGGTTAGAATGACACTTAGTGGGATAACTCAGGACAGCTGATGGCTTGTTTTTTTTTTTTTAAAAAAAGAATGAATCGATTAAATCACTCCCAGTTTTTTCATAGCATTGATGGAAACATTCTGTGGGGGAATAAACAGTCTTGGTTGGTGGAGAGGTTGAAAACATTCAGTAGCGTGACAGTGCAGGTGTGGAAGGACTTTTTCTTTGGGGGGCAGTGGGGAGGGTGGGCTGTGGGTGAAGACCAGAGAATGCGCAGACAGTAGTGTGGACAAGGGTGTCGTCTGATGTCTCTCTATGTGAGACCAGGAGAAGTGACATTTTGCTTGCTCTAGTTCACACTGAGGCTGAGACCAAGGTCTGTCGGTCTTCCTGGGGTTGTTCAGAACACAGCACTGTGCAGTCAGGGGTACTTATAACCCTAGTCAAGTTTGCATTTGGAGAAATTTTGAAGAACCTCTTTTTCCTGCTTGGTGAGGCAGTCCAGGAAAGCAATTGCTTGAAAAAGCTCATTGCAGAGATAGACAGTTGTGGTCCTTTCACGTTTTAATAGTTGTTTCTTGGATGTCAGGGAGTCCAAGATTCTTAGTAGACTTTAGTAACGTTCATGCAGTCTCAGTTTGCACACCATAAGACCTTTCCTGTGCCTTGCACTGTCTTCACCTTGATTGACTTTGTGCCTGTGAGCAACTGTGCTACTGTTATATGCATATATGTTTATTTTCCCTTTAGCAGTAGTTAGCCACAGGGTTGAGCACTGAGATGCTGTCCCGCAGCAGGCTTCTTCTCTCCCCAGCCAACATCTGCAGCCTCCGTGTTTGGGAAGAAATGCAAGTCAGCTTTCTTCCTGGTTGATTCTGGAGCAGATGTCGGCAGGCTGCAGAGGCTGTGTCGGTGGGGCTGGCTAGAGCATGACTTTCTGCTCCTAGGAAACAGATTCTTGCAGGATTTTGTGTGTGGCTCTCAGGAGACGAGTAGGTGGCCGAAAAACCAAACCAAAAAAACCACACACACAAAACCAAGAGGAAAAAAAAAAGCACATAATTATCATGTAGGCATGGTTGCAGCTGACCCTGATTTTGGCCTCAATTCTGGAACAAGTGAGCTGGTTTAGACAAACCCCTTATTAGGTAATGGATTGTTATTCATTCCTTCCCTTCTTCTAGGCATTTACTGTGTGAAAGCTGTTTCTACCTGACCTTGGTGGATTTTGGCAGCAGCATTTCTTGGAATGACTGTTTCCTTCTCCAGCGGTATTCCTTACATAGGGCTTAGATCATACCCCAAAAAGCCCTGTAGCAAGTTTAATTAACTAATTGATTCAACCCGTGCTTACTGAGTGCTAGGTGGGTGTGTGTTTCTGTTCAGTAAATGACATTTTACCTCCAACTCTTGAGCATCCTGAAGCTTCTCTTACGGCGCTCTCCAGAGGTGTGGGGCCAGGGTGCCAGGGTTGCAAGGGCCGCAGGAGGCAGGGAGGTCAGCTCTGTCTTCATTTGGCACAGGCTTTCTCAACTGGGGTCTCTCCCGCTTCTTTCTCCAAAGCTTAATGGAACCAATGTCTAAAACAGCTGACATCCTGTCTTCTGGAGGATTTGGGCAGAGACAGCTAGAGAACCCCCTTTCTGTGGTGGTGGATTAGGTTATCAGAACCAGCTGGTGGGCTTCAGAGGGCAGCGGCTGTCATTTTAGCCCAGTGATCTTGATTCCTAGTCCCCCTGCTCTCTAGCCATGCCTCGATGGATGCATGGAGCCATAAAATAAACGTGATGTGCTGAGTTGGGAGGGGGGTGGGGGGAGGGAAACGGGTGATTGGAGCTGCTTTGTGATGGCCACCCACCCCGGCTCTCCCGTCTTAATAGGCTTCAGAAATCCTGGAATGCATAATTCACCAGCCGGTGGAGTCCCACCCATATCCCCTGTGGCTTCAAAATGTAAATGACATTTGCAGAGCCTGTTCTTTCCCTGGGTCTAGTCGCCAGGAGGTGCTGGCTCACGTGCCCATTACAGCATCTGGCCTGCTTGTTACTGGTCTTTGCAGGAAGCTGCTCTGAAGGCACTTGGGGCCTCGCCAGGCTGAGTCACAGCTGACTTAGGGAAATGCCACACAGGACGCTTGCAGTCCCCCTTGTTCTAAGCGTGGGTTTGCAACTGCATACTCCAAAAATGAATCAGAGTGGGGGAAAGTGTGCGAGAGAAATAGAAATGGAGGTGTGGGCGGGAGGGCCACAACGGTGCTGTGTATTCAGACCACACCGTCGGTTCTGCTGCTCAGTGGTTCTCCCCCAACGTGTCTGGAGGCTGTTGTGTCGTTAGATCCTTTCTGCCATGTAGCCAGACTTTCTTTTCCAGACTGGCACAGACAAGGGTGCATTAGAGGGCTGCCCAGGCCCCATTTCAGAGCAACTGAACCAGAGTCTCCATGACAGACGGAGAGTCTGAAATTTAAACAAGTCCCCAGGGGTTATTGAAGAACAGCCTAACTGAACACCCACGGCTCGATGGGCTCAAGCTGGCGCGGTTTTTTCTGCTCACATTTTAATGTCTCTGAAATCAGGATGCATCTTACAACGAATGGTGTTTCAGGGTTTAATTGACAATGTTTTTCTTCCTAAATGGCACATAAAATTAATGGTGCGCCCCACAGTGGATGGGGTCTCTGGTTCAGTGAGCCACGTTGCTTTTGCATACGCTCCGGTGGGAGCAAGCTCTTTCTGACTCACCTTCTCTCTCCGGGTGGTCAGCATGGATGAGGTGGGAGTTGCATAAACAGCAGCATCCAGAAGTGAGGGCTTCTGCCAGTGCTGTCTCCCTCCGTGGGGCTGCAGAGGACATGAGCACCTGTGTTTGCATTCTGCATTGAGGTTAATGTCCTGTTGGCTCATAAGCGTGATTATCTCCGTTATACAACTGGGGCACCAGCACCCGGAGAGAAGTTAAAAGATTTGTTCAAGGTAGACAGCTCGGAAGTGGCGGGGGCAGACCAGCCCTGTCTGACACCAGCTCCAGTGCTGTCTCTGCCCGTCAGTGTGCGCACTCTGTCGTTCCAGCCTCTTCCCACTCACCTTTATTCTCAGCCCTTCCAGGCCCCCACAGTGATCATAGTAATGCAGGAAAGATGATTCATTTCTTTCGTCCGGTCTTCAGACCTGACTTGCTAGAAGCTGGTTTTGTGCGATAGTTGCACGTTAACTACTTGGAGAGTCAGTGCACTAGGACATGCCAGCTTTTCTTGCTTACGGCTGTGCAGTGCACAATCTCCAGGCATTGCCTGCCCTGTTTCCTGGATGTTGCGGTGATAGCAGAGTTCTGTGTCCTCTGCGTGCATGAACTAGCCACGTAGCTCTGAGCGGCACATTGATTCCTCTGTATAAGGGTGGAGGATGACTTGCAATTGCCCGAAGATTTCAGCCTGAGAAATGGTGCTGGATGCTGCCTGCTCCAGGGGCTGTTGCCTCCTCATGGCCTGGGGTGAATTCCTGTACCCCCAAGGCTCTGAGTCTGCAGTTTGCTGAAAACGGTTGGTGGTTTGGCCTGTAGCCCTGGAAACCCAGCCACCTGAGGTTGTGACTTTAGAGTTTTTTGTTTTGTATTTAGCTTTAGTTCTTCCCCTTGTGAGGCAGTGAGGACAGTTCATTTTATTTTACATCAAAGGCTTTTAGGGGTTGAGATGGGAACAGGATGAATAATTATTGAGCATTTGCTGAATGGTGGACATTAGGGAGAGTGTATTTGTTGATACTCTTCTTGTTTGGTCTTTCCTGTTATCGGCCCTAAGCAGTTGCTTTTGCTAAGCTCTGTGCTATGGCTGCAGCACGTGGGCTGCTGGTGTGTGCTGGGTTGCCTGGGTCAGCGCTAGAGTGTGCCTGGGACGGCGCTGGGGTGCCGGGACACGCTGCAGTGTTCCTGTTTTCCAGTGCAGGGATGCACATGCGCCTTTTCACACTCACAGGTGCTTTAGCCTGGCTAAATGATAATGTGTAAGTTCATCCTATTTATGTATATTTATATTTAAATGACATAAGTTATAACAACACTGTGACAAAGACAATATCATTATCCCCACACTTGCAATGACCAGGCAGAGGCTTGTGGGCCCGGTGCAGCAGTGGGGGCGTCTCCTCCAGGGCCTCGGTGTTCCGACTGCGGGCCGGGGATGAGCAGAGGGCGCTGGCTCCATGAACTACACTGCGTGCAGAGGAAGGCTGGCTCCTCCGCTGTTCCTTTCGTCAGCAGTACAGGTACTTTCAGAATATAAAATCTTAAGTATTTTAGTGAGGTGACTTGCAGAGTTGAGCTAGGGAATGACAGTGGCCTTAGGCAGTGACTGATGAATCCAGGTAGTTACTTTCTCCTTGCAGGAGAATCAGCTGCTTTGTACCCATTGGGAGGTGACTCTAGGGAGGAAAAAATACATTCTCATTTTTTTCTCTCATGGTTTTTGTGTGTGTGTGTGTGTGTGTGTCAGGGGCGAGGGGCAGGGTTAAGCTCTTGATTAAAGAAACAAAAATGATAGAGATCTTTAAACTTCCAAATGGGTTTCCTGTGATTAAAAGTAGTTTACATATTGGTGCTATAGCAAGGATTTTAGAGGGTAGTTTATGTGTATAATTAAAACAAAAGTCTTTCTAGAAGATGTTCATTCATTAGACTCAAGAACTTAAAAATAAGAATCAAGGGTCCAGAAGAAGAGAAGCAGAGCCTTGGCGGTCACTGTGGTGCGGGCTGGGGGTGAGGCTGCATCTCATGACAGCGTGTGGTGAGCGGAGAGTCCTGGGCCTCAGCTCAGGTCAGCGGGTCTGCCCCTCTAGCTTCCTGCCCGTGGGCAGGTCTGGCTCCCGCTGTTGTGTAGGTGCAGGCAGGTGAATATTGCCCGCATGCACCATAAAGTGCTGTGGAAGGTGTGACCGAGTGTTGCTGAGGTTCGGACAGACTCCTTCCCAGGGCTCGCTGGCTTGTGTAAAGATGGGGTGCTGGGACGGGGTACACCACAGGGAGGGGAAGGCAGGCTCTGCTGCCAGGAGCTTGCACCCCGAGCCACGTGGAACTGGTTTGCCCATGAAGCCACAGGGCCAGTTCTGAAAGAGCAATTCTAATCAGACATATAAGTAAGCTTGAAATAAAGGTATCCTAGGAGTTTTCCTGATTATTTGAAAGTCACACGCACACTTAGGATGGTTTGACTTGTGCTTTTTCCACTTTATAATGATGTGAAAGTGATACGCATTCAGTACATTCCTCGACTTATAATGGGATTATGCCCCGATAAACCCATTGTAAGTGGAAAATATCGTAAGTCAAAAATGCATTTAATGCACCTAAGCTACTAGCCTACCCTAAACATGCTCAGAATACTTACATTAGCCTGCAGTTGGGCAAAATCGTATCAAAAAATCACTGGCAATAGAGTACGCTGTAGAATATCGTGATTGCCTGGCTGACTGGGAAGTCCGGCTGACTGCCCCTGCCCAGCATCAAGAGAGAGTATCGTGCCTCAGATCGCTAGCCTGGAAAAAGATCAAAATTCAAAACTCAAAGTACAGTTTCTACTGAATGCGTATGGTTTTTGCACCCTTGTAAAGTTGAAAAATTGTAAGTCAAACGATTGTAAGTTGGAGACCAACTATATATGTGGGATGAGATACACAGGATGAGCTATAGGATAGGATATATATACAGTTGAAACAAAGTTTCACAAACAGTACTTATCCTTTCTGGATGGGCCATCTAGCCTACTTTTTTCTATTTCATGAAAAACTTTGTAGGCAACTCACTTGATTGATTTCACACTCCACCAGTGGGCCTCCCTTGGCCATGGAAAGACGCTGCCCTGAGATTTGTTCCTCCCCGAGAGCTGTGGCTGCGGAAGTCCTGCAGATGGGGTGCAGGTGCACAGGGAGGTTGTCGCAGAAGGGGTGACATCTGCCCAGCTATTAGAGAGCAGTGGCCAGGGTGACTGTAATGCTGTGCGTGCCCAGGGTGCTCACTGCCTTTGCACTTGAACAGGTGCAGGAGTAGCGGGTAGAGGTGCTGCTGCTGCAGCAGTGCTGGGGGCCCTGCAGGCTCCCTCAGGGGTGTGGCAGGGACACGGTGGTGGTCAACAGAAATAGGCCACTCGTGTGGCATCTATGGGACTAGTCCCATAAGGCACTCCTGTCAGGTGCACGGGTTTGCACGGTCATCTCTCTGGGACAGGTGCCTGTGTCTGGGACTGGCTGATGTCTCGGGGCCACCAGGGGCTGCTCCTGGGACTGGCCCCCACATGTACTAATTGTGGCTTATTTACCATTTTAGGCCAAGACTCTGGCCTCAACATCACGAAGTTCCAACATCTGTAAAGTGTAAATGTACTGACATTTAGCAAGACTAGTGAAATGGGGCAGGCAGATGCTTCTTCAGGCTTGACACTACATGGTTAATGCTAGGAATATTGGCAGACCTGCTCACTGAGAGACAGCTCTTAGCTTTTAGGGGTGTGCATTTGATTGGCAGATCATTTGTCAGAAACCAGCCCATGTCTATGGATAGACAGTGCTGGGCTGTGTTGGAGATTCAGGAGAAATGTATCGATTCACCAAGACCATGGTCGCCCCAGGGACCAAGGAGCAGCCTTGTCACGTACAACCCAGGGCAGTGTCCTGGGGCAGGCCTGGTGCCTCTCAGCCCATGGAGGCTCAGCGTCCCCTGGGCGACAGGGGCAGGCATCAACAACCAGGGATGAGAATCATTGTTCTAAAATAAATCACCCAGAGCTTTTCTTTCTATCACTTACAACACTTGGTTACCTTTTCCCTGGTGTCATTATTGATCTGTTTATTCCCCACCCTATTGATTTGTAATGCAAGGATAGCCTTGTTTCTCTTAATTGAACTAGACTCTGAGCCTTGAAGGTTGGCGTTGCCCCATGTGATCTTCCAGGGTCGTCCCCCCACCCCCTTGTGGCTCTCTCTGTAATCACTGCTGCCTGGGTGGGGGAGAGCGCTCCCTTGGATTCTCCTACCCAGGCTTGAACACACAGCTCTTGCTTTAAATTCTTGGAGCACACCTGGGATCCTAGAGAAGTCAGCTCACCGTCTCACTAGGTGTGACCGCTGCATGCAGCTGGAGGCCAGCGTGGGGCCTGCCTTCTCACAGCCTTTCCCCATGTGCGTGTCACGACAGCCGTCTTGCTCAGTGAGTGAGTGGATGTGGAGTCGGACCTGCCTGAGTTTGGGGCTGGCTCTGTTGTCTTTCTCGTGGGCATCCTTCCCTCTGAGCCTCGGTTTCCTTACTTAGGAGGGCAGGGTGATGCACATAACAGATCTACCGTGTGATTCAGCAGTGGCTTTGCTCCATGCCAGCGCTGACCAAGTGCAATGAATGTTGTTGTTATTGTCCCCCGTGACACCTCTCCCAAAGGCCTCCAGATGCCTGGAATCTAGACTGCAGAGGACCCCAGGAGAGGTAGGAGGACCCTTGCTGTCTGCACCCTGTTCACTCCTGTTTTCCTGTCTAAAGACCCATTTC
Organism: Lepilemur ruficaudatus; assembly: GCA_963574885.1. NCBI lineage: Eukaryota > Metazoa > Chordata > Mammalia > Primates > Lepilemuridae > Lepilemur > Lepilemur ruficaudatus. The sequence goes on from CAUYRT010076789.1 coordinate 82,918, forward strand.
TTCTCCAGATGACCCCACCCCCATGAGGTGGGAGGAGTTGACAGCACTGCCCGAGCATATTGGGGGGCCCTCCTGCCCTCATCCTGTGCCCCTGTGCCCAGCACGGTGCATCTAGCACCCAGTGGTTGTCCAGCAAGTGTTTTTTGACTGGTAGAACGTGGCAGGGAATTTTAGTGCTCCTGGTTTCCTCCTCAACGAACAGCAGCCCACACCCATGATGTGAGGCTTGGGAGTGCCACCCCCAACTCCAGTGTGGCAAGAGATGGTGGGTGGAGGTGGGGACTGCCTGGGAGCAGCAGGAGGGGCTCATGGACTTGCAGGGGCTCCATGGGAAGGGTTGAGGGGTTCACTGAAGACTTGAGAGCTCGTTTCAGAGAGGCAGCAAGGAGGTTTCTGCCCAGCCATCCCCGTCTTCTGGGCTACTCAGTGACCGCCAGGTCCCTTCACCTCACCCTGGGCACTGGCTGGGTGTTCCGAGGTTGTTGAAAGCTCTGCTCTCAGTCCTGACGCCTCTGTTGGCTACTCTGACCGTGTCCATTGAGGACATTTGGTGCAAAGGACATCGTCTTACAGAACTCAGTGTATTACACTTTGAAACTTTGCACCTTGGCTTCCAGACCCATTCTGGTGCTGGCAGAAGTGTCCATTTGACCACGTGTACCGTTTTCCCTATTGGATCGTGAGCTGAAAGAGTGATCAGGAAGACCTCCCGGGAGGCAGTGTGGTGGGAGGCTTCTGGAAAGGGAAGACTGTGGTTCCCAAGGCCCGCAGGGCGAAATGGGGCAGGCTGGCAAGGCTCTCATGGGAGGAGGCATCTTGGAAGTTGGGTGATGTCAGGAGCAGAAGAAGGACATGTTTTGGGGAAGAAGAGAAGAAGGGAGCTGGCCAGGGCTGGATGGTAGTGGGCCCTTTAGTAAGGAGTAGAAGCCGTGGGTGATAAGCTAACAGAAGGAGTAAGCTGAAGGAAGGTGGATGTGGGGTAGGCAGGCAGGGAGACTGAAGTCAGAAAGTGAGACAAGCTCATTTCATGCATTTGGTGACCTCTTTTTAGGCATAGGTCTCTATAGTTGCAGGCTCCTGTTTCTGTCTCCTCTCATGTGGATCAGAGATGTGAAACAGACCCAATCCGTGCCCCTCGGGGGCAGCCCCAGGTGCAGTGGTGTGCTGGGCAGAGCCCGCGGTGCCTCTGGGGGCCGCCCGGCAGTCCTGCCCCGTGCAGGTGCCGAGCCAGGCTGGGGGCTGCCCCCGGGGCGAATGTGTTCTTCCTTGAGGGACTTCCAAACTGAACGCTCCCCTGCTTCCCTCAAGATTTCTTACAGCTCATTCAAAAAATACTATGGTGGTTTTTCATCTTTGTGACTCCTTCTCATCTGTCTTTTTGCTGTGTGTTAGGGACATTTTAGGGGCCAAAATGATTGGTCTCTGCTCTGTTTCCTCTGAGGATGGAACAGAGAATGTTCAGGGCTGTTCTTGTCTGAGTCACTTGGGCTGTCATGAACTCTGAGGGCCTGGGGGCCAAGGCCAGGGAGCCCTGCTGTTGTCACACAAAGGCAGATCTTGGGGTGGCTCAAGCATCGCTCTTGGGGTTGGGCCCCAGCCCTGCCATGTTGGGGGTGGCTGACCTCTGCACAGAGTTTCATTGCTTATGCTAAATGGGAATAACCAAAGCCTTGTGTGAGGATTAAATGAGTTAATGTAACCAGAACACTTTAGAAAGGTGTGTTGCACACAGTAATGTAACTGTTTACTGCTGTTGCTGTCACAGTATTTGTTTGGTTATTAGGCTTTCTCTATGACTGAGCCTTCAGGGTTTCTCTCAGCTGTGCTCTTCTGGTTTTCTGTCTTGGACAGATTTTTCCAGGGAATTTAGTGGTAGAGTGAGTAGGAATGCAGATAATTGAGCACGGTTTGGGAGAAGGTTGGATGTCAGCCTGACCTTGGAACACTGGGGAGGATTGAAGCATATAGTTTTCTCTGGGTAGGTTACTGACAAACCATAGCAACTTTGGGAGAAAATTCATGCTTTTCTCGTTAAATGCAAGACAATACCATTACTAGGCAGAAAATGATAAAGGAGTTGAAAGAGTTGGTCATACCTGACTTTCAGGAATGTGTGTGTGCACATGTACATTTGTATATACTCTGCATGCATATTTGTGTGCACACACGTGTATAAAGTGTGCATGTGTGTTTGCATTTATGTACATAAGAGCATGTGGTTCATGTGTATTTGTGCACACATACATATACACAATACTCATGCATGTACTCACATGTGCACACAATCATGTGTGCTCACACGCATACAGTATGCACTTACATGCATACACACACTGCCCATGTGTGCTTGCACACACACGTTTGCATGAATGTGTGCAGTAAACATGTGTGTTTGAATTTATGCATGTGTACACATGACACATATGGTTGCATGCATGTACTTATGTATATACCTGTGGTTCAAGGTGAATCTTTACCATGTGGCTCTGCCCAGTGAAACTCTCAGTGTTCAAAGGCGGTGCCTGAGAAAGCATCAGTACCTGTACTTTCAGGGCAGGTACCCACATGGGCTGTTTTCTTTTTTTGCTGGCTGAAATCATCAGGGATTGTTTCAAAGTTGTAACTTCTGATTTTTGCTCTTCTTTTAAATCCCAGAGCCAGTACTTGAACAGAAACAAGTTTGCTGTTATGCGTCTCACTTTGATTAGCTTGTTGCATTAAATTAATTGTCAGGTTGCCTAGAATCAAAGCTTCTTAAAATGAAAACTGTTTCACTAGAGAAATTAATGCAAGATCAAAAAATGGAAGACTATCTCATTGAGGAAATGGAAAGCTAGCCTGAATACAAAATCTTGAGCTTTGGACCTGATCTCTGGGTACAAGATATGTTGCACTTTTCCTGTCTTACCTAAGAAGGGATCCCCAGCATTCACATACTGGTAGCCTCTTCTTGTTATTCTTTGTTTATTAATGTATCTCCTTTTTAAAGATCCTCTTGGTTACAAGCCAAAGCAGCCTACTGCAGGCTGACTTAAGCTGAGAAGCGAATTTATTGTGGAGATAGGAGGATGTCTCACATCACTGGGAGGAGGAAGGTTGGCTGGCCACAGAGGTGTGAGTGCCGGGACCTGGAATGAGCCTGGACCACAGTGGCCACAAATGAGTCTCAGCTCTGCTCTCTGAGTCAGGTGACTGCTCTGTCCTCTCTCTGCAGAGAGAATTTTTTTGCTCAGACTCCTATGTTTACCTGTTGTGGGTCTAGCCTCCCCAGCCTAGACTAAGCATAAGTCTCCTCAAGAAAACCAACTGGATGTTCACTCTGGTGTATCCAAAAGGGGGTGTGTGGCCTGCAGTCTGTGTGTGAGGTGGGCATGTCTGCAAAGGCACTGGGAGGGCCTGGCTGAGAGTACATGTGTGGAACATGTAGGTTGCCTCTGTTTTCATGGAGTCTCAAGGATCAGAAAGCATTTTATTCCCAGCTCTGGTAGAGATGCTCATACCTGGCCTGAACTGCTAGGATTTGGAGGATTGGGGGGTGGTCTAGCAGCACAGTTGGTCTGATTTCAGGGGCCATTTCAAGTCACTCTTCCCTTGCTGGGCTGTGATTTGTCCTTTTCCAAGTGACTTAAACAGAGACTTTCTCTCTTGTTTGTGGGAGTGAGGACAGTGAAGGGAGGAAGGGGGAGGAGCGGCTGAGTGGAAGGAAGCGTGACTGCACTGCTAGGATTCTGGCTCTGCAGGTGCCTTCCATGGACCTGCCTAAGGGGCAGGTAGCACCCTGAAGTCCACGTCTGGCTCTGGTCTACTCTTGGGCTGTCAGCCAGGACAAAAGCATGCACCGGGCAAGTGTCTCTTCCAGTAAAACAGAGTGGCCCCATGTACTTTTGAAATACTTGGGACATCTCATTCCGTTCTGGATTTTATCCTAGGCTCTGCTGCCTACTTGGTATGAACCAACCACCTGGGAAACGGGGCATGGGTAAAGATCTCAGACCTTCTGTCCACCCTTCTGCGTGTGTGTTTGTGAGTATGCGCGGGGCTCTCTTTAAGTGTTTTCTGGCCTGAGAAATCATTCTGTCACCTGGTTTAGGTGGCAGCACAGTCTCTGGAGAGAGGGGCAGAGCCCCAGGGCTGGGGCCATTGAGGCGGCCTGGTCTAGACAGCCTCTGTTGATGCCAGAGGCAACTGACCTGCTCTGTGCAGGGCTGTGACAGTCAAGCTTAGAGAGTGAGGGGCTATTGAAAAATTTGTTCACTTCTTCTAGGGCTCAATCTTCTTTGTACCAATTTCTTTATCTTTCCTTCTTTCCTTCTTGACTCAGCAATCCAGTGTGCTCAGCACCTGTGTGCAGTCTATACCTGGAGCACAGGGTGCAGCCACTCCAGCCAGGGGCTGTTACTGAGGACCAGCTGTGGGGGAAAGGGTTGGGGGCAGGTAGGAAGAAGCAGAAGACCTGACCCCTCCTTCAGGGGCAAGAAGCCGGCACAGCACAGCTAACGATGTGGGGCAGCAGCTGAGCAGACGTGACACTGTGGCATGGTGTCCTGTGTGAAGTGCCAGAGAAGTGGCTGGGGATGGATCATTGCTGAGGGGGCTTTAGGAGCAAAATGTGTCCCGTGGCTGACAGTGCCCACTGCAGCTTTCCTCAAGCAGACAGCATGTGGGATTTCAAAATGCTCCTCTCCTTGCCTTCAGAGGCCCAGGGAGTGTCGTCAGCTTATTTGTGCCTGATTAGATAAAAGAGGTCACGATCCTGTGAAGGTGCTTTCCAGGAAAGGAGTCCCTGGCATTGCCAGATGTGCAGCGTGGAGCACCGGTGCGGGAGGCGGGAGGCCTCAGTTCCCCGTTCTGCCCGTGACTCATTGCTGTGGCTCAGGGCAAATGACTGGACTTCTTTTTTTACAGAATAATGTCAACATGTGCTGAGTGTCTGACTCACAGGGTGAGGCAATGGGTGAAGGACTTAATCTCCATGCAGCGCTTGACGTGATGGAATGAAAGCCATCGCGTTACCAGCCTTGGGTGTCAGATTCTCGTTTTAAGGAAAGCCAGTTGTGACGTGTGTTTCCTTTCAGTTTGGCACTGGCTTCAGTTAGGACAGGAGGGTCCCACCCACTTAGCTATGGCCCTGGTAATCTGAGATTCTTGGAAAACAGGTCACAGTGATTCCTTTTTGACCACATTTAGGATCAGGTATTCAGGTCAGTTTCCTGGTGTTTCCACGCCTCATCATAGGGAGGAGGTGTAGTCACTCCTGTCCTTCTCTCCTGTCACCTGGTGGCTTCTAAATGTTCCTTGTGAAGGAATATTCCCTAGTGACTCTTCCTCAGTGAAATTCAGGAAGGCATTTGAGGTTAATAAATTGACAGTTTCCCATATTATTACCTCTTTATATTGGAAAGAGTTATTTTTACGTGGTAGTGAGGCAGAAGGGATTTCTTAGTGGAGGAACGTGATTGGGCTGAACTAGTGACATGAAGAGGAGACACGGTGTTGGGCCGATGGAGTGGGTGGACATTCCCACCATGTCCTGGTGAGTCCTGGGTGCATTACAACGCAGTGAGCTGGCCTGCCGGTGAAAATGATGCAGCTGACCCAGGAACTGCACTCGGCTCACCTTCTAGTCTGGTCCAGAATGTTGGATTGAGCTCTTGGATCTTTGTGGTCATTATGTGACGTGGCATTATTAACAGTAAAGATGGATGATTGTGCACCATTTGGAAGGTGGAAGCCTATTTTTAATAGCCTTTACTTTTTAGATCAGTTTGAGATTTACAGCAAACTTGAGCAGAAGATACAGAGAGTTCCCATACACCCCCTGCCCAAATGCAGGCTGCCCTATTATCAACACCCCCTCCAGAGTGACACATTTGTTACAGTCTGTGAGTCTGCGTGACAAATCACGATCACTCAAGTCCACGGTTTGCATTAGGGTTCACTCTTGGTGTTGCACAATGTATGGGTTTAGGCAGATGTACACGCATACTGCAGGGATATTGCAGGTTTGGTTCCAGACCAAGGAATAAAGCGATGATTACAATAAAGCGAGTCACAAGGATTTGTTAATTTCCCAGTGCATACAAAAGTAATGTTTACATTGTATTATAGTCTATTAAGTATGCAATAGCATTATGTCTAAAAAACCAATGTACATACCTTAAGTAAAAAATACTTCGTTGCTGAAAAAATGCTACTGATCATCTGAGCCTTCAGCAAAGAGGGTCTCACCTCAATGTTGATGGCTGCTGACTCATCAAGGTGGCGGTTGCTGAAGGTTGGAGTGGCTGTGGCAATTTCTTAAAATAAGAGAGCAATGAAGTTGGCCACTTTGATTGGCTTTTCCTGTCAGGAAATAGTTCTCTGTAGCATGCAATACTGTTTGATGGCATTTTACCCACAGTGGAACTTCTTTCAAAATTGGAGTTGATCCTTTCAAACCCTGCCTCTGCTTTATCAACTAAGTTTAAGCAACATTCTAAATTCTTTGTTGTCATTTCAACAATGTTGTCATTTCAACAATGTTCACAGCGTCTACACCAGGAGTAGATTCCATGTTAAGAAACCACTTTGTTTGCTCATCCATAAGAAGCAGCTCATCCATTAAAGTTTTATTATGAGATTGTAGCAGTTCAGTCACATCTTTAGAGTCTACTTCTAATTCTAATTCTTTTGCTATTTCTACTGCATCTGCAGTTACTTCCTCCATTGAAGCCTTGAACCCCTCAAAGTCGTCCATAAGAATTGGAATCAACTTCTTCCAAACTCTTGTTAATGTTGATATTATGACCTCCTCCCAGGAATGTTCTTACTGGCATTTAGAATTGTGAATCCTTTCCAGAAGGTTAGCTTTGCCCAGATCCATCAGAGGAATCACTATCTAAGGCAGCTGTAAACTTACAAAATGTATTTCTTAAATAATAATACTTAAATGTTGAAATTACTCCTTGATCCATGGGCTGCAAAATGGATATTTTGTTAACAGGCATGAAAACAACATCTCCTTCTACATCTCCATCAGAGCTCCAGGTGACCAGGTGTATTGTCAATGAACAGTAATCTTTTGAAAGGCATCTTTTTTTTCTGAGCAGTAGGTCTCAACAGTAGGCTTAAAATATTCAGTAAACCATGCCATAAACAGATGTGTTGTCATCTGGGCTCTGTTGTTCCTCTTATATAGCACAGGCAGAGTAGATTTAGCATAATTCTTAAGGGCCCTAGGATTTTCAGAATGCTAAATGAGTATTGTCTTCAACTTAAAGTTACCAGCTGCACTAGCCCCTACTAAGAGAGTCAGCCTGTCCTTTGAAGCTTTGAAGGCAGACATTGACTTCTCCTCTCTAGCTGTGGAAGTCCTAGATGGCATCTTCTTCCAATAGAAGGCTGTTTCGTCTACATTGAAAATCGGTTGAGTGTAGCCACCTTCATCAATGATTTTAGCTACATCTTCTGGATAACTTGCTGCAGCTTCTCCATCAGCACTTGCTGCTTCATCTTGCACTTTGATGTTATGGAGACGGGTGTCTTTTCTTAAACCTCATGAGCCAACCTCTGCAAGCTTCCAGCTTTTCTTCTGCAATTCCCTCACCTCACTTAGCCTTGATAGAATTGAAGAGAGTGAGAGCCTGCTCTCGATTAGGCTTTGACTTAAGTGAATGTTGTGTCTGGGTTGATCTCTGTCTGGACCACTAAAATGTTCTCCATATCAGCAATAAGCCTGTTTCATTTTCTTACTAATCATGTGCTCATTGGAGCAGCACTTTTGATGTCCTTCAAGAATTTTCTTTTGCATTCACAACTTGACTGACTGGTGTAGGAGGCCTAGCTTTCAGCCCATCTTGGCTTTCAACTTGCCTTCCTCACTAAGCTTAATCATTTCTAGCTTTTTATTTCAAGTAAGAGATGTGCAACTCTTCCTTCCCTTGAACACTTAGACGTCATTGTAGAGTTATTGACCGGCCTAATTTCAGTATTGTTGTGTCTCAGGGGATAGGGAGGCCTGAGGAGATGGAGAGAGATGGGGAACGGCCGGTCAGTGGAGAGATCAGAACAAACACAACATTTCTCTCATCCTACCTGATTTAAAAAAGAAATTCTTATAGAGAAGTTCAAATATATGTAAGTAGCAACAGTATAATGAATTCCACATGCCCGTCACCCCATCAGTCTGTGGTCAGCCTTGCCCTGTCTAAGGCTTCTTCTTCTTCAGAAGACCCCGGAAGTCATGTTATTTTATCATATATATTTTAGTATGTAAAAGATAACTTAAACTCACAGTACCATAAATCGTACCTAAGAAACAACTAGCAAGTTCCTTAATACCGTCAAATATTTAATTAGTGTTCAAATTTGTTTGGTTCATAAATGTTATACATGTAGTTTATAATTTCTCTTAATTCAGTATTCACATAAGGTTACTTGGTGTGATTGATTGGTGCAACTTTTAAGTCTTTTGAAAGCAGAGTTCCCTCCTTTCTCTCTTGCTTTTTGTGTCATTTTGTTTTGTTGGTTGGTTTTGCAATTTTTTTAAGGGAGCTGGTTTTCCTCCTGGGCGTCAGTCTGGGTTTTATGGGCCGTGCCCCCGTCATGTTGCTCTCTGCTCTTTCCTTCCTGCACATTGGAAGCTGGACTTGGAGGCTTGGTGGGGTTTAAATTTAATTTTTTTTCTTTCCTGAGGGTCAGGCAAGGTCACTTGCTACGTGGGTCTGTTTCACTCTTTGGTCTGGAGCGCTTGTCACCGCTGATTGTCCATGGTGCAAGCAGCTTTTGGGGGTACAAATGCTTTTTAGTTCTTTCCTTTCATTTAGCAATTTCCAGTCAGTGGTGACCAGATACGGTTTTTTGTTTGTTTGGTTTTGTGTCATTATGAGCTCGTGGGTTTACACATTCACATTTCAGTGTTTTCCAGGTATTATTCTCAGTAAGGTTCAAATCATCCCAGCTTTGGTCAGTGAGAGCTGCTGGAGGTGATCCTGGATCCCATCGATCTGATCTTCTAGCTGTGGAGCTCTGTGTTGCTGTCTGGTGTGCCAAGATTTCCGGGATCACGTCGTCGGTTCCTGCCCCAGATCTGGAGTCAGCTGTTCCCAGAGATCCCTGGTTCTTGTGCTGGGAAGTGGTGTTTGTATATCTCCATCTGAGTTTGGGACAGTCTGTTCTTCCTGTTCCTCCCCGTTGCTCCCGGCACCTGGCTGGCACCGTCCCTGAGTACCTGCCACCATAGATTGTAGTCATCAGCTAGGCTCTTGGTCTTTTCTGTTAGCGAGGGTGCCTGTGTCCTGGGTGTCTGGGTCATTCATCTTTGGATTTTTGGCCTCCAGCCTGGGTCCTGCTGCACAGCACATCTGAATGTCAACACTGGACTAAAACTTACTCAGGCTTGCATGGGGGGATGGGGAGGTTTAAAGGGTACACCCGAGTTTCTCTAGCCCTCACCAGCCTGTGTTAGATAAGGTCACACAGTAATCATGTGAACCCAACTTGCCCCATTTAGTCCCGTTGGTTCCTGGGGGGTTGGTCAAGACGAGCCCTTGGGTGGATGTTAGGTCTTGGCCTACCTTGTGGACGTCTCCTGCTCCGTTATCGGCTGTTTCCAGGGCCACTCCCAGGAAGGGTGAGGTCTCTGCCAAGGGTGTCGTCTCCCCAAGCTGCCAAACTATAAACTCTACGGCCTCAGCCCTATCCACGTGTCCTGGGAGTCTCTGCTTTGTGGAACGGCGTGTCCCACGTCTGAGTGGAGTCCACGCACCTCTCCCCTCTGGTGTCACTTGTGCCGACTAGATACTGGACCGCGCTGCTTCGGCCCTCACGGCTCAACTCTGTGCTGCCCTTGCCCCCACAGGACTGAGGGACCCACAGTTCCTCAGGGATAGTGTCCCAGACGACAGTGTTCCTTTCTTCCCCAGCCTGTTCTCAGGCTGCTTGGGAGGGAGAGCTTCCCGGGTCCCCCTTAGCACGCATAGAAGACCTTGCAGTGAAGTTCTTTCTGGTGGTCACGGCCCCAGGTCCTCATGTGTGGCCAGATACAGCCCAAACTTGGTCAAGGTTGTAACAGCACAACTTCCAATCTTTAGTTAAAATTCTTTAGTAACTTCCTGAATTTTTTGATGGGCAGAGGCCTTATAAGCAAATTTTGATGTGGACACCAGGCTAGAAATTGGCTGACCTTGGTTTAGGACTCCCAGTCACCTCCGGACTTACCGAAAGCGTGTCTTGCAGCCTGGTATTCACCAAGACTTCTCCGTGGCGCCACGTCCTTTCCTGATGCTCCCGATGAAGGGAAGGGGTTTGGAGGAATGAGCTGGGGCGAGTGTCCACTTCCAGCTCTGCCCGCTTCACTGCCAGAGCTTTGGTCCTCCCTGCGCCTGCCGCATGCTGGCAGAGGCTGTGAGGACGAGAGGGGCTCCTGCGGGGCTCTGGACCGCACTTGGAGAGGTGTTGCTTTAGCCCCACGTGGGGACAGGCTCCCGAGCCTGAGGAAGCAGCAACAGGCTTTTTGCACATGGACAGACAACTCTGCTTTGCTTTCCTGTCCCTGTGTATGTGTATGTGCGCGTGTCCATGCCTTGGCTGAGTGTCATGCTGGGGGAGATGGCTTGCTGTCATCCTCAGTAATATTAATAGCTGATTATATCCCAGGCACAGCTCTGCCCCTGGATTCAGTGCTCACAACAGCCCTGCGTGGGTAAGTGCTGTTGCAAACCTCACTTTGCATAGATCTGAAAAGGGGACATTGAAAGAATCAGTAACTTGCTTGAGGCCACACAGCTAGAAGAGGGGAGAAGGGACTTAGAATTTGAACCCAGATCTCTCTGACTCCAGTGTTGGTTCTTAACTCCTGCAGCGCTGACTCTGATGAATAGGTCGGTTGCCAGGAATGGGCAGAATGCCATTTTCCTAGTAAACCTTTGCCCCATAAGTGTGGGTGGACAGGCGGTTGGTGCTTCTCTTGGGTATATTTGGCAAACGAGGGGCTAGTGGATCAATTCTTCCATAGTTGGTTGGAAAATAAAAGGGCATGGTTTTCCCTTGAAAAAGTTCATTTTCCATTTGACTGAGGTTTAAAGAATCTAATCCCCAAGCCCTGAGGCCTCCGACACACACCATTTTTTTTTTCTGTTGCTTGGGCTAGAGTGCCTTGGCGTCAGCCTAGCTCACAGCAACCTCAAACTCCTGGGCTTAAGCAATCCTTCTGCCTCAGCCTCCCAAGTAGCTGGGACTACAGGCATGCGCCACCATGCCCGGCTAATTTTTTCTATATATATATTTTTAGTTGTCCAGCTA